>SEYY01018803.1:12500-15479 GCA_009176605.1 Armadillidium nasatum | reverse complement strand
AGGAAAACGAAAGTTTATTTAGGTATAATGCACATACACAGAATTACCTTTTATTATCCGTAATAAGAATTCTTGTAAATGTAAACATACGAAAGTAATTATTATTATTATTACTATTATTATTATTATTATTATTATTATCATTATATCATTATTATCATTTTCATTATTATTATATTATTATATATTATATATTATTATCACATCATTATTATTATCATTATTATTTATTATATTTCATTTTATTAATTTTTAAAGTAAATAATATTGAAATATAATAGAAAGAAATTATATAATATAAAATAATAATATATACTATATAATATATATAATATATATATATATATATATATATATATATATATATATATATATATATATATATATATATATACTAAAATTTTTATCGTTTGAACATCAATGAAAACGTTTGAATTTATAATTGCGACAACGTAGTTATTTATTGCGTTAAAGTAAACACACTTTGATTTAAAGAGGAAACAAAATAAATACATTGGAAAATTATATCAAATGATTGATTATTCAATAGATTAATAAATTATATTGAGACGAGTCACCATATATCTTTAGAAAGAAAATTTATTGGATGAAAAACAATCACGTTTTCAAAGGTTTTCGAAAAGAATTTTTTTTTTTTTTTTTTTTTTTTTTTTTTTATTTTTTTTGAAGTTTTTTTTTTATTTTTTTTACTGGTTTTTAATTTTAAGTTTTTTTTTATGGTACTGCTATATATGTGACTTTACATATATATATATATATATATATATATTATATATATATATATATATATATATATATATATATATATATATATATATATATATATATATATATATATATATATAATATATATATATATATATATATATATATATATATATATATATATATATATATATAATATATATATATATATATTATATATATTATATAAATATATATATATATATTATAATATATATATATATATTTTATATATATTATATTTAAATATGGTATTTATATATATATATATATATATATATATATATATATATATAATATAATATTATATATATATATATATATATATATATATATTAATATATATATAATATATATATATATATAAAGAAGAGAGAGGAAAGAATTTATTTTGTGAGAAGATAAATGTTTCAAAAAAAGTGTAAAGCGAATCTGTTCAGGGTAAGAACTTAGGACGGGAATGTCGAACAGAACAATAAGAAAGTCGGTGAAAGATGGAGGACTAATTTTTTGCTCTTCCAAATGTTGACAAACAAAAAAAAGTTACATAAGAAAAATAAGGAAAAATAGAAGAGATTACAGGCAATATAGCCAATGATGTTTTGAATGCTTTAAAGAAAATGAAAGAGAAAAAAAACTTTAAATTTCTATGAAATGAAGAAGGAAAGCTGAGAAAAAAAAGGTTTTATATTGATAGTTTCTTGGAGTTTTCGAAGAAGTTATTTAATACAAATTACGCTGTGAAAAATGGGAAGAAACGAAATATTGGGAAGACTTCAAATGCTCTAAGGATTATGGGATAGAGATACCCAACCATTTTCTTTTTCTAAATCTTTATCCTTCAAAATTCGCCTTCTCTTCTTGATCGTAGGATATTGGAATCTTTATATATATAAACTGTTCATTCTTAATTAAATAATCGAGCTTCTTCTATTATTCATTTCACTTAATGATAAGGTGCTTTTTCCCAAAATAAGACTAGCCTTTTTATTATTTCTTGGTGCTCCTAAATTTCAATTTAGGTCTTGGTTTTTATTTATTATTTTAATATCAATCATTATTTTTTTAAATTATTTTATTGTGATTATTATTATTTAAATATTGTATATATTTAGTTAAAGAATTCACATTATAATCGTATTTTAAAATAGAAATTTGTAAAATTTAGTTTGTTGAAGACGGATAAAGTTTAAAAGTTCAGTGTATTAAATTTAGTGGAAACCCTTAGTATTGTTTTTTTTAACTTTTCTAATTAGATTGATTTAATAGAAAATAAGCCATCTATATATATATATATATATATATATATATATATATATATATATATATATATATATATATATATATATATATATATAATATATATATTATAATAATAATAATTGAAGTTCACATCCGCGGAGCATCCTCATCAAAATTAACAACCTCAACCGTATCCCTATCCACGTCAGCAATTGACGAAAGTTCTATATCCGCATCAGCATCCGCAAGAGAGAAAATGACATCCGAAATGTGACATATATATTAAGGAAAAAGTTGAAAGAGTTACAAAATAGGAGACTGACAAGGAATAAATAGTGTGTTTACTTATAGAGATGGACAAAATATGTGCAAAGTTGGTGATTACTTCGAAAAAGTTGGCAGATAAACATTCAGGGAAGATTAATGACATTTTCATATGCTTTCTATAGTTGGAAAAGCATGTAATAGATATAATTAATGAGAAATGTTGCAGTTTCAGAAGAATATGACATGAATATCTTTTTTTCAGAAGGGGGAAGGGGATGGGAAAGCATTTTAATGGAGGGGGAGGCATGTGTTGTGTAGGAGAGAGAGAAGAGAGAGAAAGAGAGAGAGAGAATTTTAATAACTAAGTTAAATATCGTAGAGGGATTAGATTTTCATAAGGCACTTTCAAGTTAATATAATAATATAATTATAATAATTACTAACATTAAAAGGTTAATAACAACGGAGGTGATAAATAAATTTGCTTAAAATAAATATGGGCAAAAACATTGAAGATGAGAGGCAAACGAAGGTATATCAGTTGTAGGAAAAAATAAAAATTTTAGGGTATTGATAAACCTAAATTTACTTGTTGTATTTTTGTAAACATATTTTATTTTGTGAGATCGTGGTTTTGTCGAGAAGTGATGAGATGATGTTACAATTACCTTTGAATTATCTCCTCTCGAAGGTATTGAAGTGGGG
>SEYY01018802.1:15000-17318 GCA_009176605.1 Armadillidium nasatum | reverse complement strand
TCTTCAATTTCGATCTGATAGTATGCACGACATAAATCTATTGAACTGAAAATTTTGGCTCCTTTTAAATTGTATATCGTATCCTGAAGGTTGGGAATAGGAAAAGTATCTCCCCTAATCCTTTTATTTACTGATCTATAATCTGCCGCCAATCTTAAGCTTGAATCACTTTTAAAAATAGGAACAAGAGGGCTATTCCACTCAGATTTAGATCTTTCTATTATCCCACTAGCCATTAGTTTCTCAATTTCCTCATGAATAGCAGTTGTAATAATTGGGTTAAAATGTCTTGGCTTGTGATATACCGGAGTAGCTCCCGGAAGGAGTTCTATTTTAAATTTAGTCAAGGATGCAGGTTGTTTTAAATCTTCATCATTTATTGTAAATACATTTGAATGTTTCCACAAAAGATTAAGAAGTTTCTGTTGTTGTTGCTCCTTCAAATGAGGACAAATTACTTTTTCTTTAAATTTTTCCAATGTCCATTTCTTAGGGATTTCTTGCACTTTTTCCCACTCGTCCTTAGCTAAATCTAAATCATCTGAGTCTCCACTATTAACAAACACCTTACACTCTTCCATGAAACTCTGAAAACATTCACTAGATGTTAAGAGTGTTTTCACTAATGCTACCTTTTCTCCTTTCTTCAATGAAGGTAGTTCTTGAGGATTTAGCACTTTTACTTTAAAAGTTCTATCATTTACAATGCCTGGTAAAAAAGAAAACTTTGCTTCATTTAATGGTTCACAAACAAGTTCCTCATATTCAACAAAGTCAATCGACGTATCAGGAATTTCAAGTTTCACTACTTTTTTTTCTTTGTCAAAATCTTCGCCCAAGAGGCAATGTACTTCATGTAAAACTCTTCTACATGCATTCTTTCTGAAATAAATTTCCCAAAAGGTTTCTTCACACCCACCATGGTGTATTAATTTATCTTTAGTCATATCCAAAATAATCTTATGCTTTGTGAAAAAACTTTCTCCTAAAAATAATGAATAACTTGGGTTATTGGGTAATATCGTAAATTCATCTGAAAAACATATATTAGCTATAGAAAATTCTAAAAATACTTCTATTTTCTTCTATGTCAAACCTCCTTTCTGAGGCTAATTTAATAAAAAGATCGTTTCCCAAGTAGTTTTTCCTAGATCCACTGTCTAGTAAAGTTTCACATGTTATGTCATAAAGAACTACAGGAAGTGATTTTAATTCTCCGCAGTTTAACATTTTAAGGGCTGATTCATTTTCACAAACAAAACTTTTTACCTCTAATTCTGGGAGTTCCTGATTAAAAGAATTTTCTTTTATATCTGGTGGTGGTTGCTCATTACAGTTTTCAATAGGTTTTTCTATGTCTGCTTCAGTAGTAGGGATTTTTTCATCCATTTCGTCACATAATACATCATATCTGTTTCTTACACCTAAGGTCACCCCACTCATTACCTTAGGTGTTACTAGTTTTCCTGCAAGCTACTGTTGTCTTCACTGTTTTCCGGGAGTTTTTTCTTGGGCCTTAATTTTGGATTTGCAAACCAGCAAGATTTGGCAATGTGTCCTTTCTTGTCACAAAATTGACAGACTGGAATATCCTCTTTTTCAACTTTCTCTCTTTTTGAAATATTTCTTTTTTCTTTGCATTCTGAAATTAAGTGAGAACCTGACCCACATCCGTAACACAAACCTAGCTTCTTAAAACAGTTTTCTGAAGTATGGCCAGACTTTGTGCAATAGCTGCATTCTTTTTGTTGATCATTTTTCTTACTTACTATCTTACTGGTGTTAAACTTTACCTTGGGTCGTACAATATTAACTACTTTCTTATCACTCTTCTCTTCCTCTACATAAGAATAAGTGGGACTACTTCTCAGATACCGAAATTTCATTGCAACTTCTCCAAAGCAAGCACAAAATTTTGAATGGCACTGTAAGACATTTTCATGTTAAATATAGATTTCATTTCTAAATACTTACTTGCAACCAGTTTCTTAGTTTTCTCTGGTAGTGTATTCCTTAATTTCTCGTAGAGTTCATCGGAGGTCTCTGGATCGATATGAGGATAAGTCTTAGTAAACAAAAACCTAAGTTTGGCCATATAATCGTGAATTTTTTCGCCCTCATACTTTACCGAAGCAAATGTTACCTGCTTAAGATTTCCCAATTCTTTGGTTGTTTTATAATATGTTAGTAATTGATTTTTAATAATGTCATAATTTGACGTATGGCCTCCATTCATTTTATAGTAGGTTAAAAAACTTCCTTGAAGTTTCTTTTCAAGTGCCATCAACCAATATTGCCTATCTGAACCATATTTAGTG
>SEYY01018801.1:0-30121 GCA_009176605.1 Armadillidium nasatum | reverse complement strand
CTTGTTTAGAAAGAGAAGTAATGTGATCCTTCCAAGAAAGACCACTAGAGATTATTCAGGACAGATGAAGGCTTGAGTTGCGTATTTTCGAAGATGTTATAGTTTTGTAGAAGATAGTCTCGAGTAGAGATATGGAGGAATTGAGTTTTTGAGGCATTGAAAAAAACAATGTTTTCTCTTCCTCTTCCTCAATTTCTTCCTCAGATATTCCAAGTCAACCTTTCTAGTGTCAAATAACTGTTGCTGGGAGGGGCGCCTTTCAAACTCAAAGGAGTAATGATTGGTGAGATCATCAGCATAGGATCGGATAGATGATGTAGTAATAGAGAGAAGATTATTGATGAAAAGTTTAAAAAGTTTTGGGGATTGGACAGAATCAAGAGGAACACCACTATTAGCAGATTTAAAGTATGAACGGTGGCCGTCTACAACAGCAGCTATAGATCGGTCAGAAAGAAAATCAAAGAGAAGGATAACTTCTGAAAGAGGGAAGTTTAGAAATCAAAGATTTGTACCAGTTCCTATCGAAGGCTTTCAAAATATCCAGCGCGATAGCAAAAGATTCAAAGAAATGCCTTAGAGTGGAAGACCAAGAGTCAGAGAGAATAGAAAGAGATCACCAGTACAGCGTTTCTTATGGAAGTCATACTAGCGATCAAAGATAAGATTTGAAGAATTGAGATGCTTAAAATTGAGATTTGAAAACTTTAAAAAAAGAACTTTTTTTTTTTTTTTTTTTTTTTACAAAGGTATTTGACGAGTAAGCGCTTGTAAATTTGGAACATGAGAAGGAAGTAGGGGGAAGGAGAAGTGGGAGCATAGGGACTCCAATATGAATCGAGGGTACATTAGAGATCCTCTGAGAAGGTGAAAAGCGAAAAGGAACGAACCAAAGGGCTAAGAAGTGAAACGAAATGGTCTATTACATAATATATATATATATATATATATATATATATATATATATATATATATATATATATATATATATATATATATATATATATATATATATTATATAATATTACCTTGGTTACCATCTTAATATGTTACTAAACGGATTAATCAAGGATTAAAATAAAAATAAAATATTTAAGAAAACAAACCAAATGGTAAGAAGTAAATGGCTTGAAAATAAATTAAAAAACAATTTTTTGCATTTGAAAAAATAAACTTTTAGTGGAAAACAACATATAATGTTCGGGAAACAAAATTATCGCGAAACGGCGTTTCAAAATATTATGTAATATTAATAAAAAAAATTACATAATTTAATTAAGCCAAAGGGACGAAAAAAAACCTGGTATCGGTATCGGTATCGGCCATTTTTAGCCGATACTGATACCGATACCTGAGCTGCCGATACCGATACCGATACCGATACCGATACCAAAAATGTGCCGATACTGCCGATACCGATACCGATACCGATACTTCACTCCATCCCTAATATATATATATATATATATATATATATATATATATATATATATATATATATATATATATATATATATATATATATATATATATATATATATATATATATATATATATATATATATATATATATATATATATATATATATATATATATATATATATATATATATATATATATATATATATATATATATATATATATATATATATATATATATATATATATATATATATATATATATATATATATATATATATATATATATATATATATATATATATATATATATATATATATATATATATATATATATATATATATATAATATATATATATATATATATATATATATATATATATATATATATATATATATATATATATATATATATATATATATATATATATATATATATATATATATATATATATATATATATATATATATATATATATATATATATATATATATATATATATATATATTATTTTTATTATTATTATATATATTATATATATATATATATATATATATATATATATATATATATATATATATATATATATATATATATATATATATATATATATATATATATATATATATATATATATATATATATATAATATATATATATATATATATACCAGACCTTTGTTTAGTAGTGCCAAGAGTCAAGGTAAAGTGGATTGGGAAAGAGGGAAAGTGAGAAATAGGGTGATGAAGGTGGTACAGGTGGAAAGGCTGGAAGAAGAAAAGAAGAAGAGAAAAAAGGTGATTACAAAAGATGGATAAGAGAAAAGTGGGGGAGGTAATGAGGAGTTAGGTGGAGGGTGTGGAAGAGGAATAGAATTAATTGAAAATAGCTTTAGTGGAGGTTATGAGAAGGGTGTGTATGGTGAAGAAAATAGGGAATGGAGACGGAAAGGGAATGAGTGGTGGAATGAAGAATTGGAGAATATGTTAGAAAGAAAGAAGGATGCCTTTATTAACAAATATCTGGGTACAAAAGAGGCTAGGGATTGGGAGAAATATTGAAAGGTGTAGAGAGGTGGAAAGAGAAGTTAAGAAGGTAAGGAAAGTGAAAGAGTAGTGAAGCAGAAGGTTAGCAAAATTTTTAAGGAGAAAAATAATATGTTTTGGAAAGAGGTAAATAGGCTGAGGAGAAGGGGAGAAGATAGGAGAGAGGGAGTGAGAGGGGAAGATGGAGAGATATTACAGGGAGAGGAGGAAATTGGAGAAAGATGGAAAGTGTATTTTAGTGAATTGTTGATCGGGGAGAGAGATTAGAAAAGGGGGAGAGGTGGGGAATAATGGGGAGGAAGTTAGTGTGGAAGAGGAGGAACCATTAGTAGGGAGGAGGTGAAAGTAGCGATGAAAAAGATAAAGAGCGGAAAATCCGCAGGAAAGTGTAGTATATATGGAGAGATGATAAAGGAGGGACTTGGAGAGGTGATCGACTAGCTGGTCAGATTGCTTAATGTATGTTGGAGAGAAGGAAGAGGGCCTCAGGAATGACAGGACGCTTGTATTGTACCTATATACAATGGAAAATGTGATAAGATGTTGTGTAAAATTTATATAGGGGTTAGCCTGTTGAGTGTGATTGGGAAGATTAGTGGCAAGAATGAAAGAATTGACAAGTGAGGGAGTGGGTGAGGAACAAGAGGGTTTTAGACAGGGTAGAGGATGTGTGGACCAAGTGTTGTCACTTAGATTGATTAGTGAGAAATTGGGGGAAAAAGATAAGGTCTTGGAAAGAGCATATTATGGGGTATGTAGGAAGAAGTTGTTTGAAATACTAATGGAAAGGGGGTTGAAAGCAAAATTATTCAAGGGGATCAAGGCTTTCTACGAGAATTGTAGATCAAGGGTGAGGGTGAAGAGGGAGCTTTTAGATTGATATAGTATAGGAGTAGGATAAAGACAGGGGTGTGTAATGTCACCATAGTTATTTAATCTATTGATGGATGGTGTAGTTAGGGAAATGGAGAGGAAAGAGAAGGGTATTAGGCTGAGAAATGTGGAGGGTGAATGAGAGGTGAATGTTTTACTTTTTGAGTTCACGCGGTGCTGGTGGCAGCGTCTGGGGAAGAGTTGACGATGATGGTGAGAGTTTGTGAGGAAATATGAGAACATGAGGTTGAAATTCAATCCAGAGGAAATGAAAGTTATGTAGTTTGGGGGTGGTAATGAGGAGATGTGGGAGGAAAGAAATCTGAGGAGGTGGATGAATTCAAATATTTGGGTATGCTGATGGAAGTTAAAGGGGTGACGTTAAAAGAAATAAAGAATATAGAGATGGAGAGAATGAAAGTTTTTTGAGGCCTAAGGGAATTATGTAGGAAAGGGAAAATTTCAAAAAGAAATATAGGTAAGAATGTTTGAGTGTATGTGCTTGTCTTCAGTAATGTATGGGTGTAAAACATGGATGATAAATGCTAGGGCGAGGAAAAGTTTGAATGTGATTGAGATGAAGTGATTGAGAGCGATATATGATTTGAGAAGGATTGATAGGATTAGAAACGAAAGAATAAGAGAGAAGTGTGGATGTAGGAGGAGTGTAGTGGATAGAGTGGAGAAAGGTGTGCTAATGGGCACTTAGAAGAGGGTAGTAGACTTGCGGAGGACGATGTTGAAGGGAATGAAAGGTAGGTGTGGGTATATTTGTATTGTAAGGGGATAAAATATATAATATATATATATATATATATATATATATATATATATATATATATATATATATATATATATATATATATATATATATATATATATATATATATATATATATATATATATAAAAGGTTGAAATTTATTACCACTGGTGGGCAAAGGTCGAAGGTCTACTAAAATTTCCACCAGAGTTAGGGCGAAAATCTTAAATCTAGTCAAACTAAAGAGAAATCAGAGTGAAGGCCACAGAGAGAAGGGTGGATTCCGAAAGAGGGAAGTTTGGAAATCAAAGCTTTGTGCCAGACTCTATCGAAAGCTTTCGATATGTCCAAAGCAACAGTAAAAGATTCACCAAAAAGCCGGAGAATTGAGGACCAAGAATCAGAGAGAAGGGAAAGAAGATCACCAATAGAAAGTTTTTTTTTTTTGCGAAAGCCATACTGGCCATCAGAGATAAGATTACAAGAATTGAGATGTTTCAAATTTTTCTGTTTAATATATATTTGAAACCTTTGGAAAGAACGGAGGTTAAAGAACTGGGACAATAGTTAGAGGGTCAAGAGAAATATGAATGAAGGCTGAATGAAAATACATTCCAGCAAGAAAGGAAGGTACAAGTAGGAAGACATAGACGAAATTGTTTACCAATGTAGGGTGCAAGCTCGGAAACACAAGTTTTGAGAACGGTAGGAGGAATACATTAGGACCGTACACCTTCTCAGGGAACAGAAATGACATCTTTAGGAAAAAATATAATTTTAGGCATACACGAGTTAGGGGGGTTGAAGGAGTAAGAACAGATCCGGAATCGTCTATAGGTTGAATTGGAGGCAAAAGTTTGAGAGAATAGTTAAAGAATAGCAAACAGCAGTTGTGCTGTTAGAAGATACCAAAGGAGGGAAAGAGAAAGAAGCAAAGTTAGAGTTGACATTTTTTTTGCAAAATGCCAAAAAGGCGTGAGGAAGAAGAACCAGAAAGATTATTGCATTTTAAACAAAGAAATGAGATTTTGGTGTTATGGAGAGTAGATTTTGAACGGATCCGGGATGAAATATAAGTTGCGTGAGTTTCTAGAGTTTGAAGAAGACGGTAATCCCTGAAGGCAGCATCCCTGTAGCGGATAACAAGAGAACAAGCAGAGTTAAACCAAGGTTGATTAAGTTTAGTAGAAGGGAAAAAAAATTTAATGTTCGCCTCCATGCCAGAGAGAATCACCTCGGTAAAGCTCTCTGCACATTCCGATGGACCCCTCCCACGGAAGCAGTAATTTATTCCATAGAAATGGAGCAGTTGATTAGGGAAACTTTCAAATCACACACATCCCAGATCGTCCTAAGCAGTTCTTGAACACACTTAACTTATGATTCACCACTACTTCTTCTAAATACCCCATTCCCCCCCCCTATTGTTAAATCTGACCACAATCTTATAGCTCTTTGAAATGATACTTTTTCTCCAGCACTCCACCATGCCCTAAACGTACTTTCTGGCCCTTTAATCGGGCTAATTGGAAACATTGTGCCGCTTCTTTGCTAACTACCTTTGAATTAATCTTGTTTTGAGCAGGAGGATGCTTATGTGTCTGTCGAAAAGGTAATTGCTGTAATCGCTGATGGGATGATTAGATTCAATTCATCTCCAATTAAATATTTTTCTCCTCAAAACGCATGGTTCGATGGTAATTGTTTTCATGTCATTCATGAAAGAGACAGTGCTTACCGTTCATGGAAAAGCTCTAATCACTCTTGCTAATTTTAATTCAGCTCGGAATGGTTGTAGGACATTATTCGACGGGTCAATCGTGCTTTCACCAAAAGGCAGCGCGCTTACCTCCTTGGTTCTCCTACTGACAAAAATTTCTGGCTTCTAGCCAAAAACATCTCTTACAACTTCTATAAATCTGTACTGCTGCTAATACTCCTTCTGAAATGGCTAATCTATTCGGCCTCCTGTTTTCTTGTAATTTATCCCAGAACGATTCCTAATCCCCTCCTCCTACTCATTTTCCTCTCAGGTGTCCCATGTCATCACCTGTGATTTGACATGATCTGGTGTATAGGATCCTGAGAACTATGGACGTCAGGAAAACCAGTGGCCCAGATGGCATTCCTCCCTTTGATTTGATGGAGTATACGTCTGAGATGGCGCCTGTCGTTGTTCAATTCTACTCTCTTTGGCTTAACACTAATACTTTTCCTCAATGCTGGAAGCGGCTACCCTTCTTGGATCCCGAAGAAGGGTAGCCGCTCTGATCCCTCTAACTATAGTCCTATAGCTCTCCCTTTTGTTATATGCAAAATCATTGAAACTCTCCTTAACTCTCATTTCCTGGATCATCTAGAGTCTCACTCCCTTCTTTCGGCTTTCGACGTTCGAAGTCTACTTGTGACATAATTTCCTATCTTACTGATTTATGGTCTCTACTCTTAGGGATTATGGAGAATCTTGTGAGGTGTCGCTTGGCATTTCCAAGGCTTTTGACCGGGTGTGGCATTGGTCACTACTCTCCAAGCTGTCTCTCTCTTTGGGTTTCCTCCTTCTCTTTGCTAACTTATGTCTAGTTTTCTCACAGATCGTTCGAGATCGGCACTTGTCGATAGTGCTATCTCTTCCTCCTTTTCTGTCAATTTTCGTGTTCCTCAGGGTTCTGTTATATCTCCAACTTTATTCTTACTTTTCATTAACGATTTTCTCAGCTCCAATTCTAACTCTGTTCATTCTTATATCAATGACTGACCTCTCCCTTCTTCTACTCATTTTAAATCTGCTCCCTCCTTTCCTTCTAGAGTTGCTTCTCGGTTTTCAATTTTCTGACTCCATTCTTGCCGATCTGGACGGGATTTCCCGGTGGGGTAACCTCAACTTTGTGAAATTCAACTCTTTGAAAACTCAACTTCTTCACATCTCCCTCTCAAACACACCTCCGAACTTTCATATCACCTTCGACGGCTCTCCGTCTTACCCGTAAACAACATTAACAATCTTGGCCTGAATATAAACAATAAACTTTCTTAGAAACCTCATATCACGATAGTTTATAAGGTGACTTCAAAAAAGCTGGGAACACTGTTCAGATTGCGGGAATTTTTTCCTTCCGAACAGTTGCTTCAATTATACAAGGGTCTTATTCTCCCTTGAATGGAGTAATGTTCTCACATTTGGGGGGGGGGCTCCGGTTCCACCTTTCTTTTGGACAGAGTTGAGTCTAAGGCTGAAAGATTAATAAGCTCTCCGCTACTTTCAAACTTACTTGAGCCCCTGTCTCTGCGACGTGACGTTGGTGCACTATCTCTTTCTATTGGTACTACAACGGCAGTTGCTCGAGGGAAATGACCTTTCGCATTCCACAACCATTGAGTTGCCCTCTGCCATGATCTGTGTTTCCTGATGTTTTTAATCTTCCTCTCTTTAAGGTCTCCTTCTGCTCTCACCTGAGAAATTTGCGTTAGTCTGGGATTGGGTGTTTCTTCTTTTATTTTATATTTCTGCCCCTCCTAGAAAAGGGCTCGGCTCATGGGCAGTGGTAAACTGTATATATATATATATATATATATATATATATATATATATATATATATATATATATATATATATATATATATATATATATATATATATATATATATATATATATATATATATATATATATATATATATATATATATATATATATATATATATATATATATATATATATATATATATATATATATATATATATATATATATATATATATATATATATATATATATATAATATATATTTATGATGAATGCATCATTGAAATTGTGCTCACTCACACGGAAGACAAAATCTGAAAATAGATTTTTTTTCTGAAGAAAATGAAAAAAAGAAAAAAAATAAGAGAAAATTAAGCAAAAGAAACTTTTATTTTTTATGTGATGAATCATTTAATGATTCTGTGAAAAAAAATAAAATTTTTTAAATGACAAAAGTCAAAGTTAATTAATGTTATAAAATAAATAGATACAAATTTTCAATTTAAATTCAATATTAAATTTGGCACACCATCAGTAATTTTGGATTATAAGTTTCATATGATTTTGACTCCAAATTGCAAAGAAAGTAAGAGCACATTATGTTCGAAGATATAACATCAAAATATTACAATTATACAAATTCCTAAAACTATTTTGGGATTTAAAAAAAAAGAAAAAAGAAAAAGAAAGATTCATACCATTCATTACTGTTTTTTTTTAGGTAGGAATTTTAAATTCTCTTGAAATATATTCTTTAGAACAAGAATTTGAAGGAAAATATTTGGATAACGTCGTACCAAATTAATTTTATTATTCACCTCGAACTCTTAAATGATTATTTTAAAAACATAAAATCAATAATCTTGAAGTTATGAGAGTCACCGAATGGACTTTCCTCATTTGATAAAATCACCTGAGATAATCTGGGTCTGAATTTACAGGAGCAAATTCAAACTAAAATTGATCTTAAGTTATATTCACTTCATCAAAAAGAAAGTTTTAAGTAATTTAATGGACATTTGCCACGTGTCTACAGTGATGGATGATGTTATGTCTTTAAAGGAGGATATATTTGTTCAAAAACTTCTAATTTTATCTTTGGTCTTCATTATTTTCAAGATGGTCTGTTTTTCTGTTTACCTAAACTGCTGATTGCATACCTAAATCCGACCTTTAATTAGTATGAACTTGAAAATCAATATGTCTCTACACCATAGAAAATTTGAATTAATTTTCAGAAATATTTTTACTTCTCCTTCTACAATCCAAATTCCGATAATAAGGCAATGTGAATTAATTATCGTTGGATTCATTTTCAAATTTACTGTAATATATATATATATATATATATATATATATATATATATATATATATATATATATATATATATATATATATATATATATATATATATATCCTCCGGTGGGCAAATGCAAGAGGCCTCCCAAATTCCACCGGAGTTGGGAAAGATCAATCCTGGTCGATGGTGGGCGACGTGTCCAGATACACGACGTTTGGAAGTATGCAAGTCAAAGGAAGTTGGGAAAACAGATGAGGGGAGTGTGTTCCAGACTTTACCAGTAGAGTATATGTAAGATTGATCATAGCGGTTAAGTCTGGGGTCGGAGAGTTCGACAGAGAAAGGATGACACTGTGTAGAAAGGCGTGTCGCACGAGCTCTTCTCAATGGAGGAGGTGTTCTACGAGAAAGTTCAGAAGAGCAGTGTCTCACAGCAAAAGACTCACCGAAATGCCGAAGGGCGGAGGACCAAAAGTCAGAGAGAAGGGAAAGAAGATCACCAGTAGAGCTTTCTTACGAAAGCCATACTGGCGATCTAAGATAAGATTACAAGGATTGAGATGTAATAGAGATAGTAAAGAGAGAGTGACGCGAAAATTCGACGGGCAGAAAGAGATTGAAGAGAGTTAGTAAGAGCAGGAGAGTTGATGAGACGAAATCCCCTAGACTCCACCTTCTTTAGGAGAGCTGCATGTGTGGAACCACCCAAAATGTGCAAAGCATACTCCATACAGGTGCGAACAACACCCCTATACAGAGCAAGCAACTGGGGTGGGGTGAAATAATTCTGAAGGCACCTCAGAACACCCAGCCTCTTAGAAGCTTGTTTAAAAAGAGAAGTAATGTGATCTTTCCAAGAAAGATCACGAGAAAAAGAAACACCAAGAATATTAAGAACAGATAAAGGCTTGAGTTGTGTGTTTTCGAAGAAGATATCATAGTTGTGTGGAAGATTGTGTTGAGTGGAGAGAAGAAGGAATTGAGTTTTTGAGGCATTCAAAACAACCATGTTTCCTCTGCCCTAATTTGAAATACGAGAAAGATCAGAGGTTATTTGCTTCAAGGCTACCCTTCTCGAGTCTATCAACTGCTGTTGGGTGGGACGTTTTTCAAACTGGAAGGAATAATGAAGGGTGGAGTCATCAGCATACGAGATGAAGTAATAGAGAAAGGTCATTAATGAAAAGTAGAAAAAGTGTTGGGGATAGGACAGAACCCTGAGGAGCACCACTATTAATTAATAATAGATTTAAATAGGGAAGAACGGTGTCCGTCTACAACAGCTGATATAGAACGACCGGAAAGGAAATTATTGAAAAGATCACCGAGAGAAGGATAGATACCGAAAGAGGTAAGTTTAGAAATCAAAGCTTTGTGCCAGACTCTATCGAAGGCTTTCGAAATGTCCAGCGCGACAGCAAAAGACTCACCGAAATGCCGAAGGGCGGAGGACCAAAAGTCAGAGAGAAGGGAAAGAAGATCACCAGTAGAGCTTTCTTACGAAAGCCATACTGGCGATCTAAGATAAGATTACAAGGATTGAGATGTTTCCAAATCTTCCTGTTAAAGATAGATTCGAAAACTTTAGAGAGAACGGAGGTCAAAGAAATTGGACGGTAGTTGGAGGGTTGAGAGTGGTCCCCCTTCTTCGGCACAGGCTGATTGAGCGCACGTTTCCAGCAAGAAGGGAAGGTTGAAGTAGAGAGACAAAGACGAAATAGTTTACCGAGGCACGGTGTAAGCTCGGAACCCCTAGTTTTGAGAACCACAGGAGAATATCATCGGGACCGTACGCCTTCTTCGAAATAAGCTCAGAGAGAGCAAAAATGACATCTTTAGAAGAAATTCTAATTTTAGGCATAATTGAGTTAGAGGGGGTTGAAGGAGGAGGAATAGCACAGGAATCGTTTAAGGTTGAATTAGAGGCAAAAGTTTGAGCAAAGAGTTCAGCTTCAGAAGAAGGTAAAACAGCAGTTGTGCCGTCGGAAGATATTAAAGGAGGGAAAGAGGAAGAAGCAGAGTTAGAGTTGACATTTTTTTGCAAAATGCCAGAAAGAACGTGAAGAAGAGGAACCAGAAAGATTATTGCAATTTCTACTGAGAAATGGGTTTTTAGTGTTACTAAGGATAGATTTTGTACGATTCCGGGATGAAATATAAGTAGCGTGAGTTTCTAGAGTTTGAAGACGTGAAGTAGAAGGGAAAGAATATGGAATATACGCCTCCATGCCAGAGAGAATCACCTTGGTAATGTGTTCTGCACACTCCGAGGGACACCTCACACGGAAGCAATAATCATTCCACGGGAAATCAAAGAAGTACGACCGCAAGTTCGACCAGCTTGCGGCACCGAAGTATCACAAACGTTTCCTTTCAATAGGAGGGGGTATTTCCTGCGGAAGACTTGAAGAGATAGAAGAAGATACAGAGATAAGAAGGTCATCGGAGGAACCCAGAGGAGGAAAGAGTTTAACAGGATAAGGAGAAGGATTAGAAGTTAGGAAAAGGTCTAGAATGTTGGGTTCATCTCAAAGACGATCAGGGATACGAGTAGGGAGCTGCACCAACTGCTCAAGGTCGTTTTGGATATCGAAATGGAAGGCACGTTCACCATCCGTATCATGAGAGCTAGAAGAAAGCGATTGGCGGTAGTGAACATTGAAATCACCTAATATGATGATTTCAGAAAAAGGAGAAGATTAGAGAATGTGCTTTATTTTGGAGTTTAAATAGTCGAAGAATTTAGTAAAGTCAGTAGAATTAGGAGATAAATAAACTGAACAAATGAATTTAGTCGTAGAATGGCAAGAGAGTTTAAGCCATAAGGTGTAAAATTCGGAAGACTCCAAATTTGAGACACGAGAACAAACGGCATCGTTGCGCACGTATGCACAACAACCGCCTTTGGCTGAAAATTGAGGATAGAGACAGTAGGAGGAAACAGAATAGGGTTTGCTATCAGAACGCTCAAACATCTGAGTTTCGGTCAAGAATAAGAGGTGAGGTCTAGAAGAAGAGAGGTGATGTTCAACAAAGTGGAAATTGGAGTGCAGACCGCGAATGTTGCAGAAATTAATGGAAAAAATAGACCGTGCATCAGGACAAGCAAGCAGCTGTGTCTTGTTGGGACCAACCCCATCACCGGAGGCCACCAACTCCCAAGTGGTGATGGGGGAAGGGGTGGATAGTATATATATATATATATATATATATATATATATATATATATATATATATATATATATATATATATATATATATATATATATATATATATATATATATATATATATTAATTTGAAGCTTATTGGATTTGGAAGTCTTTGCTATTAGTGAAGCTTTATTTAATTATGGATAGTTTGTCCAAAAAGTTTCCAAATCCTTAATAGTGTTTAATTAAATATACATAATTACTATAACATAAAAAAAAATTTTAAATAATAAGCCCCTTCATTTGGTATTTAAATTTTACAATAAGAAAAAATAACTTAAATAATTAATACAGCTTAATAACATACAAAAAAAATTATATATATATAAAGGGTGGTTAAATTTTAAGGGCCGATGTTGATTTTGAATAAAACACAAATTACTTAGGAATTTATTGTCATTTCTTTTTATTATGATAATATGGTATGGTTCAATTATGTATGGAACAAAATATCGGCCAAATGGCCGCCGCGACCTCGGCGGCACACCTCCATCCGATGGTCCAAATTTTCGATGACGCTGAGGCATAATTGGGGTTCTATGCCGTTAATGTGCCGAATTATCTCATCCTTTAGCTCTTGAATTGTTGCTGGCTTATCGACGTACACCTTTTCTTTCAAATAACCCCAAAGAAAGAAGTCCAACGGTGTCAAATCACATGATCTTGGCGGCCAATTGACATCGCCACCACGTGAGATAACACGGCCATTGAATTTGTCGCGCAAAATAGCCATTGTTTCGTTAGCTGTGTGGCAAGTGGCACCGTCCTGTTGAAACCACATATCGTCCACATCCATACCTTCCAATTCGTGCCATAAAAAGTTCGTTATCATCTCACGATAGCGAACACCATTCACAGTAACTGCCTGACCGGCCTCATTTTGGAAAAAATACGGCCCGATGATGCCGCCAGCCCATAAACCACACCAAACAGTCACTCTTTGTGGGTGCATTGGTTTTTCGCCCAAATGCGGCAATTCTGCTTATTGACGAATCCACTGAGGTGAAAATGTGCCTCATCACTGAAGATGATTTTCCTCGAAAATTGATCATCCACTGTTGCCATTTCTTGCCACCATTCTGACCATTGACGACGTTTTGTATGGTCTTTATGCATAATGTTCATCAACGACGAGCGTGAGAGGTGCAATTGTTGGGCACGACGACGAGTTGAAGTGGATGGCTCCTCAGCCACACTATCGCGAACAGCAGCAATATTTTCTGCAGTACGAGCTGTACGAGCATGCACTGGTCTTTTCAAATCTCCTACAGACCCGGTTTGCTCAAATTTTTTCACGATTTTTCCGATTGTACGCACATTTGGACGATTAAATTGACCAAAAAAATCACGAAGTGCACGATATGCATTTTGATTTGAACGCCCATTTGCATAATAAGCCTGAATAACTTTAACACGTTGCTCCATTGTGTATCTTTCCATGGTTCAAATTGAGTAAGTCTGAAATTGAAAAAAGTCAAATGAAATGCAGTAAAAAACTTGACGTTTAGGTGTGGTTCACATTCAACATCGGCCCATACAATTTAACCACCCATATATATATAATATATATATATATATATATATATATATATATATATATATATATATATATATATATATATATATATATATATATATATATATATATATATATATATATATATATAATTAAGTTTCTAAATATTCTTCTGATTTTCTGTCAATGTTTCCATGAATTCATTCATTGTATTAAATGTTGAGAAGTCTGGAAATTTATGCTCTTAGGAACTATATAATTTCTTTCTAATATTCATCAAATATCTGTATTATTATTATTATTATTATCAATTATTATTATTATTATTATTATTATTATTATTATTATTATTATTATTATTATTATTATTATTATTATTATTATTATTATTATTATTATTATTATTATTATTATTATTATTATTATTATTATTATTATTATTATTATTATTATTATTATTTGAAATCCCTTATTATGAACTTTATGTGGAAACTTGTGACTTTGTTATTGTTTTCGTTTAGATTCACGGTCGCAACGGTCCTTACGGATTTTCGGATCTTTCGGCATCTTCGGTCATTAACTTGATTAAAATGGGACCACAGGATGGAAAGGAGCCATTCAGGTAATCATTCTCATATTTTTTTCATTTAACTTTGTTAAAAGTAGGGATGGAGCGATACCAAAATTTTTTACCGATACCGATACCGATACCTAAAAATTACCAGATACCGATACCGATACCGATACCGGTATCGGAAAATATGCCGATACTACTACCGATACCGATACCGATACCGATACTTTACTCTTATCCAAAATTTTTGCCGATACCGATACCGATACCGATACCGGTATCGGAAAATATGCCGATACTTGCCGATACCGATACCGATACCGATACTTCACTCCATCCCTAGTTAAAAGCTTAATATATATTCCATATATTCCTAATGGTTAATTTCTATGTACAGTCGTCAACAGAAGTTCGCTCCTATTAGGCTGGAAATAAATATTTATATAAAATGGAAATCATTTCATAAAAGCTCTATTTTGAATAAAAAGAAAATTAATGCAATGAGCTGGGCTTAATTGAACTGTGATTGGCTGAACCTGAGATGATCCAATTTTTATATAAATATTTATTTCCAGCTTAATAGGAACGAACTTCTGTTGACGACTGTACACTGAATAAGATATTCAAATAGAAATGTGAATTTTGGCACACCCTTCCTATTGAAAAAGAAATGTTTTTCTCTTAATAAAATTCTAAACTAACGGAACAAAATATTTTTATGACATTTTCTAAACAACTTTCAATTATAATTTAAAAATAAACTTAAAATTAAAATTCAATTAATTTCACATACATAATTAACAAACCACAAAATATCTCAAATACTCTTTGCGAAAATATAAAGTGACATGTCACATTCAGTACATATTGTTAATAGCTTTAAATCATTTCTCAATTTCCAAGTTAGAATAACTATTAATTTAATTAATTTTTAATTTAATTAAGAGCTCAGTTATTAGTGTAAAAACTTTTCTCATTTAAGAAAAATTTATACACTTAAAAAATGCCAACGAATAATTTAGTGATAAACTTAGAAAAGTTTTAAAAGTATTCCTTTCTTTATTTTCGTATTATTATTATTATTATTATTATTATTATTATTATTATTATTATTATTATTATTATTATTATTATTATTATTATCATTATTATTATTATTATCTTAATAGCAGTAGTAATTTGATATAATAGTAGCAGTAGTGGAAGTATTATTGGCAGTAGCGATAATTAGTAGTAATGGTAGTAGTAGCAGCAAAATTATTATTATTATTGTCATTTTATTATTATTATTATTATTATTATTATTATTATTATTATTATTATTATTATTATTATTATTATTATTATTATTATTATTATTATTATTATTATTATTATTATTATTATTATTATTATTATTATTATTATTATTATTATTATTATTATTATTATTATTATTATTATTATTATTATTATTATTATTATTATTATTATTATTATTATTATTATTATTATTATTATTATTATTATTATTATTATTATTATTATTATTATTATTATTATTATTATTATTATTATTATTATTATTATTATTATTATTATTTTTATTATTATTTTTATTTTAATTATTATTATTATTATGATTATTATTATTATTATTACTATTATTTTATTATTTATATTCTTATTATTACTCTTATTATAATTATTATTATTATTTTTATTATTATTATTATTATTATTATTATTATTATTATTATTATTATTATTATTATTATTATTATTATTATTATTTAATTATAATTCTGTGCGAATATTATTATAAAATATTTACTGTAAAATGATAATTGAAATATTTTAAATTTATAAACCTGATCAGATTATCAATTTTTAAATTTTTAATTTTTTTTTTTTTTTCATTTCGTTCAATTTGTCAAATTATTTAAATTTATTCACAGAAGTGAATGAAATGAAGTTATTAAGCCACGATTGTTTTTACTAGGATCAATAATTCGAATACAGCTCATATATAAATACACATACACACATACGCTCACATCACAAACAACACATACACACGCATCTCTTAACACACACATGCACAGTTTGCTTATTTGAATCTATCCTAATTTGTTCTATTTTAGAGAAAGATAAAAATACATATCAAATATGTACTTGCCTAATATTAAATACTCGAGAGACAAAGGTTGCTAAGTTGTGCTTAAAAAAATAAACTGATAAATATATATATATATATATATATATATATATATATATATATATATATATATATATATATATATATATATATATATATATATATATATATATATATATATATATATATATATATATATATATATATATATATAAGTAGTAAGGATATCACTTTCCGCGGGTGCCAGATTTAGCTACTTTTCTAAAAATCTGGCAACCTGTCCCTAACGGTCTTTTCTGTATTTGCGTGCAATCCTGCATTCTCAAGGACCTTCCTGACATTTTCTTTGTCGGTTCACGGACCCCTGGACCCCGGATTCGAGCCAAATTCAGCAGCACTGAACCGCAAAGAAAATGGTCAGGAAAGAAAGTGAGGTGAACGCAGCGATTTTGCAAACTCAGGCAACTTCCTAATACCATTTCTGGGGGGTTCACGGGGCCCTCGCGGGGCCCCTTCCCCAGACTTGAGGCCAATTTCAATGGGTTGAACCCCCCAAAATGGTATCAGGAAAGAGCGTGAGGTCAATTTGAGCGGAGTGATTTGCAAAATCCCGTTTTGGCTTAGGTTGCCAGGTTTTTAGAAAAATAGCTAAATCTGGCACCCGCGGAAAGTGATATCCTTACTACTTATATATATATATATATATATATATATATATATATATATATATATATATATATATATATATATATATATATATATATATATATATATATATATATATATATATATATATATATATATATATATATATATATATATATATATATATATATATATATATATATATATATATATATATATATATATATATATATATATATATATATATATATATATATATATATATATATATATATATATATATACTTACTTACTTTACTTTTTTTTTCCTTGGACCTTCCTCACTGTTTCTACGTGTAAATGCTGAATTGGAGTGCTTCTAGTGCAACCTGTGATAATTCGAAGAGCGGTATTTTGTTGTTGTTTTTTTTTTTAACTTCTCTATGTTTGAGGGTGAGGTGGCAGGGTACCAGGCTGGAGATGCGTAATTAAGTGTAGGTCTGATGAACTGTTTGTATGCTGTGAGGAGGGTGGTTAGTTCATTACTGAAATTGTTATGTGACAGTGTTCGGATGATGTTTAATTTCCTGTTTGCAGTGTTGGTTATGTTATCGATGTGTTTTGAGATGGTGAAGCGTGTGTCATTTGTGAGGCCTAGGATCTTTGGGGATTTGTTTAAAGGAATGAGGGTATTATTTAGTTTTACGTGGGGGTGGAGGGAAGATTGTTGTCTGTCGGTAGTGATAAGAGTAATTGAGGATTTTTCGGGGGAAGCTGCCATTCTGTTTGATTTTAGCCAGATTTCTAGTTGTTGGATGTATGATTGAGTGAGTGTGGTGGCTGTGGGTATGGAGGGGTTTTGTATTGTGATGGATATGTCGTCGGCGTTTGTTATTAGTTTTATGTCTGGTGTTTGTGGGGTGGGTAGGTCTGCTGTGTACAGGTTAAATAATAGAGGGGATAGGATGGCTCCCTGTGGGACACCATTTCTTAGTTTTACTGTTTTTGAAAGATGGTTTTTGTTGGAGACTTGAGCTGTACGATCGGATAGGAAGTTGGAGATCCATTTTTTATAATTGTTGGGTATGGGTGAATGTAGGATTTTTTGTATGAGGTTATGTTTAGGGACTGTATCAAATGCTTTGTTGATGTCGATGGCAATGAGTATGGTCCTGTGGGATGGTTTTTTGTTCAGGCCATTTATTATGTTTTGAGAGATAGTGGTGAGAGGGCCGTGGTGGTTGAGTGGGATTTCCTGAATCCGTGTTGAAATTGAATGAATGAGTTTTTCTAAGAGTTTGCATAGTGTTGATAGGAGGGAGATCGGACGGAATGAAGATGGGAGGTTTGGGTCTTTCCTGGGCTTTAGTTTGGGGGTAATTAATGCCTTCTTCCATATTGCGGGGATGAAGTTGTATGTGTATGATTAGATCATGTTAACCAATAAGAAACGTTTATGTCCTGACGTCATATATGATTGGTTCGTGTTAACTTAAGATTTACGACGTCACTGCGGAGTCGGCAGCTGACTGGCTGATAAGAGTTCCGAGAAATTTATTTAGTCTTTAAACAATGGAGACTGATTCTGTTCTAACATGAAGTTACTTTAATATATTATCACAGAAGAAGGATTAGGGCGGGAATGAGTAGTAATTAAGGAGTAAAGAAAAATTACCTGAACCTCTTTTCAGAGGAATAGGACATCAAGAATAAACAGTTTGGGTTCGTATTAACAGATAAGAACTCGGATATATTTATTTTTATATTTCATCACAATAGGAGGATTAGAGAAAGTAGGTGATTAAGGAGAGAAGGAATATAAGCACGAGTACCTGGAGTCCATTTTCAGGGGAATTAGAACATCAAGAATAAACAGTTTGGGATCGTATTTACAGATAAGAGCTTTATTTTTCCTTAATATTTCATCACGATAGAAGGGATACGGGGGTAAGTGGGAGGGAAGAGGAAGAGGAAACCGTATAAAAACAACGAATCTCGAAGTCTCCGAATTAGATTCTACTGCTACCTCTCACTTTCAAGATGGATTCTCCCAGCGTCTTCAAATGTGTTAGAGTTCCAGAACTTCTGAATTGGGAATTCAAGTATGAAAATATAAAGTTCGCTTTACAGAGAAAAATTAATGAGGAGTTTATTTTAGTTGTTCCACTTCCACGCCTAGTAAAAATAGACCATTGTCTATCTCGGTTAGTCAGATGAGAGAAATTTTTGAAACACTTCATTTCTGGAGTTATGAACAATATTCCCAATTATTTGAAGCAAAAATACCTGGAGACGAAATCTGTTCATATTTATAACCTATACTGGATGATAAATATTTTATGTTATACATCAAACTCAGAAACTCAAATTTTAGATGTAAGGCTAAGAATCCATTGCAAAGAAGCAGATGAATACGTATTTACCAATTATGGATTTACTATCAGAGGGGCAGATCAAGTAGGCGGTTTTCTAAAATTACGTGAAGAATTTGAAGCAAAAATGGAAAAAGCTGTTAAATTTGAAGAGTATATAGAAAAAGCATATGCAATAATCTACGCTATGTATAAATATTTGAAAAATGAAGATCCCAACTATACAAGTATTGAAATAATGGAGAACGCTGACAGACTTGATTTCGGTAAACGATGGAGCAACGAGGTACTGAAACCACAGATTAAGGACCCTGAAGCAATACATATCCCTGGTAATAGTATTTTTCAGTATATAAATTTTCGTTGTAGAACTGATTTAAAAGAAACTATTGACTTATGGGATATGTTAGATTCTAATTTATAATATTTCTTTAATTAAGTGAAAATATTGATAATATTATAAATGCTAACAAGTTATTAAATCGTAATTAAGTGATAATTTTATATTATATATTATTATATTATTATATGATGATATTATAATAGTTGTGATATTATTATTATATATGTTAATAAAGTAATATATTGGTATAATATTATAAAAGCTAATAAAATCTTGAATTAAAATTACCTTTTGTTTTCTTACCAATTCTATGCATATATATATATATATATATATATATATATATATATATATATATATATATATATATATATATATATATATATATATATATATATATATATATATATATATATATATATATATATATATATATATATATATATATATATATATATATATATATATATATATATATATATATATATATATATATATATATATATATATATATATATATATATATATATATATATATATATATATATATATATATATATATATATATATATATATATATATATATATATATATATATATATATATATATATATATATATATATATATATATTTGTTTTAAAATATTCTTATTCATTCTTTTGTATGCATTTGAAAAGAATGGATGTTGATAAATTTATGTTCCGTAGTCTTGCAACGTGTTTAATAGCGGGCCTATTAGTTGTGAAAAAAACATTTTTATTATTAAATATATTAAAACATGTTGAAATCTTCGAAAAAAAGCCACTAAAATTATCTGGTGGTATAATGTTTACCAAGAAAAGTTTAACGTGTTTAAAGATGTAATTGACTTCCTTGAAGGTATTTACGATATAGTCTCTTCAAGGAATAACAGGTCATAAAATAATTGTGTTGGATGATCTGATGCATAAATTAAATGAGGATATAGCTGAGACATTTACTATTTTTTCTCATCATATGAATATTTCTGTTTTTTTTTTAACTCAATATTTTCCATCAAAACCGTTATATTAGAAATGTTTCGTTAAACACACAATAATTAATCTTATTTGGTCAAAGACGTAATATGTGTCAAGTAAATATATTATCTACACAAATGTTTCCGACTCAGCGTAAAGAATTTCTAAACATATATAAAGAATTAACATCTATTCCGCATGGTTAGTTATTGTGCGATCTTCATCCGAAGAACAAGTTTAGAATTATGCTAAGTACAAATATTTCACCTAACGAAATAGAAACTGTATACATTGCTGAATAATGAGTACACTGGTTAAAAAATACAAATCTATTATGGATAAATTTAAACAACTAAAGTCTAAAGATAGACGGAGATTAATTATTATTGAAGATAAAAATTATCAAAGCGTGTATGCGAGATTTCAACATTTCAAAGGAAACATTTCTTTAAATAAACCTCAGAAAGTTAAGTTACGTCATCATAGGAACAACATTCGAAAACTTACTCGTAAAATCAAAAATCCTAAAAATAAAAAGAAGTTCTTGCAGAAAGGAACTGGAGCATTCTTGCCTCTGCTTTTCTCAGTTATTTTCTAAATTAATTCCTCAATAATGAAGAGAGTAGTGGTATTACCTTACGCAGATTATGAGAAAATGAAAAATATATCTGAACACCAACAGTAATAGCAACAACATTAACTTTATAGTTTATACAACCCTAAAGCTGAAAAATTAAATAATTATGAAAAGGAATTGTCTCGTATATTAAACTCGAATATGAATATTCATGAAAAAAGTAATTTGTATCACAATGCAATACAATCATTAGTGGACTTAAAAGAATTACAGCATCAGTTTTTATCAAGTAATTCTACAGAGAAAACAGTTCCAGTGACGAAATCTAATGAACTAGAAGAAAAAGGGTTTCAACATATTTTAGAGCAATGTCTACCTAGCAGATCTAAAAGTAATGGAATTTCGTTATGCAATATTTTTAAAAACCAGATTTCATGGGATGATTCAGGACAGATTATTATAGATGGAGAAACATTTTCGGGATCAAACATTGTAGACCTCATTTTGGATCTCACAAGAGAGTGGAAAAAACACCAATAACAGGATAGCACAAGATTAAACAAGAACTTAAAGCAATTAATTTCCCAAAAAGCCTAATACAAAATAAACAAAGATTATTCGATTTAGAAAACATTCCACATAGCCCCAGGCTTGAAATATCTCTTCCAGGTACCTCTTTCGCCTTAGTCAAGGGAAATAGGAAAAATGTAAATACTCCATACCCTCAGGCTGAAAGATTAAGAAGAAAAGCATGTATGCTTCCTAACTGGATAAGAACCTGATTTTTCATTTTTCCTGTATAAATGTTTATATTTTTCATTGTACGCGTGATTTTAATTAAATAAATATTTTATGTAAGTAATTTATTTCCTTTATAAATATCCTTGTTTATTTGTTTGTATATTATTTTTCATCATAAATCCAAAGGAAGTGGTATATAAATATTATGATGACGTAAGTTTTCCTCATAGTTATGGTGAATTTTCTAGATTTGCCTCACAGTTCCCTCATGTAAATAAAAAAAGACTTGAAAGAATGTTTATCGGGTGAAGATGCTTTTACATTACATAAATATGCACGTAAAAGATTAAAAGGTGGTAAAACTGAAGTTTATGACAATGATCATACATGCCAGTTAGATTTAACAGATATGATCAAGTATAGTTCGCATAATAATGGATTTCGTTATATACTATTCGTCATTTGTATATTCAAGATATTTATGGTTAAAACCTCTAAAAGATAAAAAGTGACCCACCGTAGCTATAACAGTGAGAGAGATAATTAGTGAAGATAACAGATACCCAAAGTTCATGTGGACAGATAAAGGTACAGAGTTTTTCGGTAAAGAATACCAAGCAATTCTTACAAAATACGATATAGGATATTATAACACTTTTTCAGTGAATAAAGCTGCAATAGTTGAAAGTGTACAACGAACTATCAAAGAAAGAATGCATATATATTTTACTAAAATAAATACTTTTAAATATATTGATATTTTAAAGGACTTGGCGTATTTGTATAATAGATCATAGCATTGTACAATTAAGAAAGCTTCATTTGAAATGTTAACAACCATGCCTGTAATAAATAATAACAAAAATGAAATAAAAGATAAAACTAGAATTTTTAAAGAGGGTGATAACGTACGTGTATCAAGATCTACAGATAAATTTAAGAAAGGATATACAACGAATTGGTCTCAAGAAGTATTTTAAGTATATAAGATAAAAGAATTTCTTCGCGATGGTTTAAAATTATATTATCTTAAGGATTTAGAAGGTGAAGCAGTGAAAGGTGGATTTTATAAACAGGAGGTACAAAAAATAAGTTTCGATTCTAAACAGCTTTATAAAATAGAGGAGGTGATGGGACTGAGGGAAAAGGGAAAAATAAAATGTATCTCATAAAATGGCAAGGTTACCCTGACAAGTTTGACAGTTATATAAAAGCATCAGAGTTAAAAAAATAGTAATCATTCTATTTCGAGATCATGGAGAGTGAAGACCATTTTTACCTAACTCTGCCGTCTTCGGCTTCTATGGATTTACATTCTAATAATAAAGTTTCAGACTTTACCACTGAATTAATATTTCCTATACAACTGAAATGGTAAATGTATGAGATAGGCTTGTGCGTATTGATTTTAGACGTGAATATTGAAAATGTAACTTCAAATCGTCTAGCTTTCGTGATTTTCAAAAGTGTTAAATTCGTAAAAACTATATTGAAAATACCTAATGTGAAAGGGTTAGGTTCTGAAAAGCACAACGATAGGAATTTTATTGGGAGGTGTTTTATGTAAAGAGAGGTCTATACAAGTCTCCTCCTGATCTGTTTAGATATTTAAATAGTAGATTTTTACAGGGTCGAATATGTAGAGATTTAATTTTTCAAACTAATAAAGCCCCAAATGAGGATTATGAGCTCATTACTTTAAGATCTGTAATACACGCAAATTTGAAAGATAGGAGATCAGTTTTTTACCAACGCTCAGATTGGTTTGGTAAGTGTATTTACCTCCCTGAATCACCTGTAGACGAATCAATACGACTTAATTCAGTAACTGAGTCTTCTCTACATAATTTAATAAGATACATACCAACTATTGAAGAATACTTAGAACAAGATGTTGTAAAAGTAGAGGTTAGAAACTCTATTCAGTTAGTGATTAATCCTTCAGAGTTGCTAGAGAATCCGGGTATGGCGTACATATATACAGATATTATCGAGCATCAGTATGTTGTAAATACAAAAGCTCCTATACTAAGAGTTGTTCATATTCCTCGTTAACAGAGAGTCCTAACATTTCCCAGTATACATTATTTACCGTTGAGTAAGTCTTATTTGAACGCGGTTCGTATTTATATAAGAGACGTCGAAGGTAATCCTTATGCACTCACTAACGGTACTGCATTGTGCAAAGTACATATCAGAAAGAAGCTCCGATAATAATAATAAATAATAATGGAGAGGGAGAGAGTTTTTAAGGAAATTAGAATGCAGAGAGGGTATGGCCTCTGGGTTTTTTTTCCGCTAAATTGATGAGAGGTGCATTGCCTATATTTAAATCCGGTGCAAAATATCTCGCTAAAAATGAATCACGACATTATTGTCTTGGGTCTTATATTAATATTAATTCCTTGATGAGTGCTTCCCTAAAAATCAAATACATGAATTCTTTTTTCTTTACTCTACGTTTTACAATTTTCTTCTTCTTCTTCTTCTTCTTCTTCTTCCATTTTATCACCTTCTTACAAACACCAGTCCCAGTCATTTTTCGACATATTTTTCGTTTAACATCATCTAACATTTCATCAGATACAAGCAGGAGTAAACACACTACGCAATGTTGTAGGAGGTGTTAACCCATGCGAAGCCTTAAAACGTCGTATTGCTGATGTATCTGATGAAATGTTAGATGATGTTAAACTAAAAATATGTCGAAAGATGACTGGGACTGGTGTTGGTAAGAAGGTGATAAAATGGAAGAAGAAGAAGAAAATTGTAAAACGTAGAGTAAAAGAAAAAGAATTGATGTATTTGACTTTTAGGGAAGCACTCATCTAGGAATTAATATTAATATAAGACCAATGACAATAATGTCGTTGTTCCTTATTCGTTTAGTTCTCGTAGAAGCAAGATGCACTTCCTTCACCCCTCAAGTCCCTACTGTTGCAAAACAGTTAGATCTCTTCTCCGTCAACCCTACACAGATCAGTGTAGGTGAAACCAACTTTATCAGTATTAACCCTGTACACTCTATTACGAACACTGATGTCCCTTTAGAATTTAGCGTGCTGGGAGCTTCAGACCAATACCTTAACTTAACCCATCGAATGGATCATTCGAATGGATCAGCGCTGATGGGGGTTCAGACCTCGTGAGTCCGGATGATCACCTTGTGTATACTGAAACAAGTTTCTTATACATGTGATTTATCCAGATTGAAGTATTTTTAAATGAAACTTCTTTAGGAACATCAGCTGCAAGTTATCATTACAGAAGTTATATTGAACACTTATTAAATTGCTCAGACGATGCGAAACAATCTCATTTACAATCTTGTGGGTTTTACGGTTTCAAAGACATTGAAAAACATCAGAGTGGGTGTTCTAAATCCCAAAATAATACATATGAATATTATGGAAGAATAAATGGGGATATATTCTCATAAGAAAGGCTTATACTACCGTCTGTAGATACAAGTGTACGGTTCTTAAGGGCAACCACACTATTTGCACTGTGTAGTGAGTGCTGCTAATGCTACAACTGAGGCACTAAACCTACATTTTAGTTATTAGATGCTTATTTATATGTAAGAAAGTGAAATTAGCTCCACAGAAACATTTAGAGATTGAGAAATCTCTTCTTAAGACTACCGCAAAATATCCTATAAGAAGAATTGAGACTAAAATTTTTAATTTCACTCAAGGATTATTAAATATTAATATTTCGAATATAGTCAATGGTATTCTTCCACACAAAGTAATAATTGGAATTGTAGAGCATGATGCGTACTCAGGAAGTTACACAAAATCTCCATTCAGGTTTATACATTTTGGACTTAGTTCCATCAGTTTACATGTAAACTGTCAACCATTCGGACGAAGTTATGAGATGTTATACAATGGATTGAATTCATTATGTTCACTACCTTTTTACGATTCAAGTTCGAATACTGTGACGTGGTGATAACGGGACTGGCATTGACTTGAATTCATATGCTGAAAATAGTAACTTGTATGCTTTCGATCTTACACCCGATCTTTCAGCGTATAATGCTTTTCATCTCAACATTGTAAGAAAATGAACATTGGGACTAAGTTTAACTTTTGACAAAGCATTGACCATAATCCATGAATTTCAACTCTAGATTTACTATAACTATATATATATATATATAATATATATATATATATATATATATATATATATATATATATATATATATATATATATATATATATATATATATATATATAGTTATGGTTATAGTTATAGTAAATCTAGAGTTGAAATTCATGGATTATGACGCCACTACTCCAAATGAACAACCCCAAGAGAAAGAATTTAATAAAACGATTTATTACAGTTAATTAAAGCGCAATGAGGACGAAACGAAGGTTATGAAAGGCAACAATATTTTAAGAAGAAAACACTGTAACTATTGATTTTGTCCTGTCTAAATAAGCGGAAAAATACATGACGAATGTTTTCACTACAATAGGAAGAGGATATCTGTGAAAGTAGAAATTCTCTCGCAAGATTTTAGGGATATATAATATATATAATATATATATATAATATATATATATATATATATATATATATATATATATATATATATATATATATATATATATATATATATATATATATATATATATATATATATGTGTGTGTGTGTGTGTGTGTGTGTGTGTGCCGATGACTCAACCCTCCATTCTTCTACTCATTTTAAATCTGCTCCTTCTTCGCATCTAGAGTTGGATTTCTTCTTCATCTTTCCAATTCCATTCTTGCTGATCTGGATAGAATTTCCCAGTGGGGTCGTCTCATCCCTGTGAAATTGAACTCTTTAAAAACTCAACTCCTAAAAATCTCCCTCTCAAAGACACCTTATAACTTTTCGATTTTTTTCGATGATTCTCCCTTCTCCTCCTGTTGACAATATAAACATCCTTAACCTTACAACAAAAAAAATGTCTTGGAAACCTCATATAAATCACAGTTGTTGCCAAGGAAGCTTCGAAGAAGCTGGGAGTTCGGTTTAAACTGCAAGATTTTTTTTCTCCCTAGAAGTAACTCTAATTATTCAAGGGCCTCATCCACCCTTATATGGAGTACTGCTCTCATATCTGGGGTGGCTCGAGTTTCACCCGTCTTTTGGATAAGGTTGAGTGAAAGGCTAAAAGACTTTTATACTGTTCAGCTCTTTCTAATTCAATTGACTCTTTATATTTGCGACGCGACGTTGGTGCCTTGTCTCTTTTCAATACGTAATACAGCTGCAAATGCTCGAGGGAACTATCCACTCGCATACTTTCAACTTTACGGCGTCCTCGTAGCACAAAGGGTGTATTATCTGCCCATCAATTTTTCATGGCCATAGGTAATTCCAATCTTGTCCGTTACGGTGCGTCCCTCTTTCCTGCCACCTCTGTTTTGTGGAACTTTCTCCCATCTTTTGTGCTTCCTTCCAAATTTAATATCATTTTTTTTAAATCCCGGGTCTGCGCTCACCTAAGAAATTTGTTAGGTGGGACCTGCAGTGTTTTTTTTTTTTTTTTTTTTTTTTTTTTTTTTTTTTTTTTTTTTTATATATTATATATATATATATATATATATATATATATATATATATATATATATATATATATATATATATATATATATATATATATTATATATATTATCTTACTTTTGGTGGACAAAAGCCAGTGGCCTACCAAATCTCCACCAGAGTTAGGGGGAAAGACGTAAACCTGATCAAATTAAAAGCCGATGTTACCTGATACAAGACGTTTGAAGGTGTGAAAGTCATAGGAAGTTGGGAAAATAGATGAGGGGATTGTGTTCCAGACTTTACCAGTAAAGTATTTGTAAGATTGAGCATAGCGGTTAGGTCTGGGGTCAGAGAGTTGGATAGAGACAGGATGAAACTGTGTAGAAAGACGAATCTCACTGGCTCTTCTCAATGGAGGAGGTATGCAACGAGAGGGTTCAGAAGAGCAGTGTCCATTGTAATAGCGATATTATAGAGAGAGTCACGCAACAATTCGACGGGAAGAAAGAGACTGGAGAGAATTGGTGAGAGCAGGAGAGTGGATAAAATGAAAAGCTCTAGACTCCACCTTCTCAAGGATAGCTGTATGAGTGGAACCCCCATATGTGTGACGCATACAATGGCGAACAACACACATATACAGAGCAAGCAACTGGGATGGTGTGAAGGAATACTGAAGGAGCCTCAGAACACCCAACCTCTTAGAAGGTTATTTAGAAAGAGAGGTTATGCGATCTTTCCAAGAAAGATTACGAGAAAAAGAAACACTGATAATATTAAGGAGAGATGAAGATTTGAGTTGTGCGTTTTCGAAGAAGATATCATAGTTGGCGGAAGATTGTGTCAAGTAGAGAGATGGAGGAATTATGTTTTGGGGGCATTGAAAACTATCATGTTCTCTCTGCCCCAATTTAAAATGTGAAAAAGATCAGAGGGATCAGAGGCTACCTTCCTTGCGTTTATTAGCTGTTGTTGGTAGGGGTACCTTTCAAATTGAAAATAGTAATGAATTGTGGAATCATCGGCATACGAATGGATAGGGGATGAAGTAACAGAGAGAAGGTCATCAATGAAAAACAGAAAAAGTGTTGGGGATAGGACAGACCCTTGAGGAACAACACTATTAATAAATATGGAAGAACGATGGCCGTCTGCAACAGCTGATATAGAATATCCCGAAAGAAATTTAAGAGAAGGTCACAGAGAGAGGGATAGATTCCAAAAGAGGGAAGTTTGGAAATAAAAGCTTTGTGCCAGGCTTTATCAAAAGCTTTCGATATTCCTAGCTCAACAGAAAAAGATTCACCGAAATGCCGAATCGCGGAGAACCAAGAGTCAGAGAGAATGGAAAGGAAATCAAAAGTAGAGCGTTTCTTACGAAAGCCATACTGGCGATCAGAGATAAGATTAGAAGAATTGAGATGTTTCCAAATCCTCCTGTTAAGGATAGATTCGAAAACATTGGGAAGAACGGATGTTAAAGAAATGGAACGGTAGTTAGAGGGTTGAGAGGGGTCCCCTTTCTTCGGTACAGTCTGAAAAAAAAAATGAGCGCACGTTTTCGTCAAGAATAGAAAGTTGAAGTAGAAAGACGGAGACAAAATAGATACCCAAGGCAGAGTGCAAGCTCGGAAGCACAAGCTTTGAGAACCACAGGAGGGATACCATCAGAATAGTAGGCCTTCTTAGTGTTAAACTCAGTAAGAGCATAAATGACGTCTTTAGAAGAAATTCTAATTTTAGACAAAAATGAGTTGGAGGGTGTTGAAGGAGTAGGAGCGGCTCCGGAATCGTCTAAGGCTGAATAAGAAGCAAAATTTGAGCGAAGAGTTCAGCTTTTTAGGAAGGCAAAACGGCAGTTTTACCGTCAGAAGATTCAAAACAATGGAAAGAGGAAGAAGCAAAGTTAGAGTTAACAATTTTTGCAAAATGCCAGAAAGGTCGAGAGGAAGAGGAACCAGAAAGATAATGCATTTGCGGCGGAGAAAAGAGTTTTTGGTATCTCAAAGAATAGATTTTGCACGATTCCGAGATGAAATATAAGTTGCATGAGTTTCAGGAGTTTGAAGAAGACGGTAGTCCCTGAAGGCGGCATCCCTGCGACGGATAGCACCAAAACAAGCAGAGTTAAACCAAGGTTGATTTGGTTTAGCAGTAGGGTAAAAATATGGAATGTACGCCTCCATGCCAGAGAGAATCACCTCGATATGCGCTCTGCACACTCCGAGGAACCCCTACCACAGAAACATAATCATTCCATGGAAAATCACAAAAGTACAATCTCTTCCTCCTTTCTTGTCAATTGTGGTATTTCTCAGGGTTCTGTTTTATCTCCAACTTTATTCTTACTTTTCATTAACGACCCTCTCAATTGCATTTCTAACTCTGTTTATTATTCTGATAACTCAACTCTTCATTCTTCTACTCATTTGAAATCTGCTCCCTCTTTTTTCTTTTTTTCTCGTCTTCAACTTTCCGATTTATTCTTGTCGATCTGGATGGAATTTCCCGGTGGGGACATAGCAACCTTGAAATTATTAAACTCTTTAAAA
>SEYY01018800.1:75000-82122 GCA_009176605.1 Armadillidium nasatum | reverse complement strand
TGAAAAGATACAAAATTGTAGTGCAGATTTGAAACAACTTTATTTTGGTGCTCACTTCAGATACAAACTGAAATGTGTTAAAAGTAAGTTCTTCAAGATTTGTTTTCATACCCCAATTTACCTTGAATCTTCTTATTTAAAACAAAATATATATATAGCCAGATATACAGTATAGCTTAAATATCCTTACATTCTTACATGCTAAACAACCTGCATAGTACAAAATCTCATAGAAAATCAGATTTTGTCTGTACTGAAGGTATTTCGATTCGAGAATGTTTGGTTTGTAGTATAGCACCATGTCGAGAAGTATGACCAATGACCCTACTAGAAACAGCGGAAACATCTTTGACATTTCTTTCAACATCGACCGAATGACACGGATACTTTGGTAGGAGAATTTGTTGATTACTAACCAAAATATATCACTAATATCATCAAGAAGAGGTGGGGGGGTGATAGGAGTACTCCCCCAGTCTATCATTTCCATGTAGGAAGTGGCGTTGAGATTGACGTTTAGCTGCCTTTTATCAAAGCAGCGAACTTGCACATTGGTGGAGGATATTTTCTTTCTTGCTTGAAGAATTTGTTGACATGAAAATCTTCTTATTGTTTCCCGTTCATCTGCAACACCAGCTAGCAACAAGTTTTCTGGATGACAAAAATAGGAGTTGTTTAGGAGCACTGGAGAAATGATGTTCTATCCTCAGGAGAAAGTTTTTGATATTGTGATACCATAAAGTGAAAATTCTTTGCACCATCTTGACAGAAGGGATGGGAGCGGATATAGAACCATATGGGGGCATAGAAGTTCAGTACGAATCGTACCAAACGCCTCAGATCATCAGATGCGGATTCTGTTGAAACGTACAATCGAAGCAGTCTGTTAGCTTTAGTTAGCCACCTTGCATGGCTTAAGGCACCCGGCTGTGCAGTTTTCAAATACCGCATATTATTATGATCTGCATTTTGTACCCCTTGCTGAATTAATAAACAGATTTTTAGTAAATACAGCTGGTCAGAACTTAGATCTTTCGTAACTGTTTCAGGAACATCAACTACAGAGCCTGGAATTGGTTGAAAATTAATGATGGGTTTGGTCTGAGGATCAAATGAGAGCAGTTTGGTTATAGGTCCTTCATGTGATGATGGGCCAGTTGTCTTCCCATCAACAACACTAAATAACTTCCTGAGTGGCAGTTCATTAAAATGCAACATGCATATGAGCCATTGAAGTGGTCTTTTAAGATGTAACTCCAACAGTGTGATTATTCCATTCTTGTTACCCGTATTCACAGGAGTTCCATCGCAAATCACTGCTCTTAAAGTCTCTGTAGATCTTGTTCGTTCAATAATACCCAGAATTTCATTAAATACATCTGGAGATCTTCCTGAGTTAGGACTAACGTGATCGATGTAACATGCATCTGGAAATGACACTAGCACGTAATGTTCTTCTCTAACTTTTCTACGCACACCTCCAGTATCGACAAGTGTTTCATCTGTTTTTCCATCGAAACCAATGCAGACCATACCTCTGTGTTGCAGCAAATGCTTCTCTGACTGTTTGTCTCTCCAGTATTTTCTTTGGCGTTGTAACTTACTTGGATCAACAACGTTTTTTGGTGACACAAGTCCGAGGTCCTTGAGGGCAGCATTAACTATGAGACATGCATCTCTATTGCTCACATTTGTCCTCTCTAATGCTTTACACAACTCAGGATACTGGTTTCTATTTTGATGGTGACATTCTTCCATTTCTTCTGATTCTAAGGAAAATGATTCTTCTAGCACATCACTCTCACTGCCTGATAATTCAACTGAACTTACACATTTTTTCGTATCTTTGTGTCTCATCTTACTTTCAAATGTCAACCGTTTCCTTTTCCTTTCCTGAAGTTTCATGTTTTTCTCTGTTCTTTCCTTGTCCACATTTCCTATTATCATGCGTCTTGAAGTTTTTGATCAAGCCAAAATTGCCATTCCAATACAGGGATTTTCTTTTCATTGGGACATTGACATTGATTACGTTCAACTATACCATTATGAACACACTTGCACGCGCTAATGTCGAAGAGACAAGAAAATGATTTTATTTTATCTTGATATTTTTGAGAAGATTGTTTATTTCTTGAATATTTCATCAAATCATTGACATTCACTATTAGTCTCTTCACTTTCACTATAACACTTTCAAATTCTATTGTTGGAATGCCTGCTTTATTGTATATGCCTTTAACTTCTGTTGCCACTAACTTTGCTAGATGAGTAACACTGGCATCTTTGTTGACTACTTGATGGAACTTGTAGGCTCTAAAAACATCCTCAGCCAGTGGTAGCTGATTTTCGACAAGTGGTTGTGGATAACCGAATATTGCATGCCTGTCTTTATGCCTTGTTGCACATGCCATGATACGTCTTGCAATAATAGTAATAAACACTGCACCCACAGGACTTATCTCAAACGTCGAATAGTCTGGATCTGAAATGAGACAAAAATAGCTCTCAATTAGTATTAAAACCAAATTTTGAAGAACAAAGCATATAAAATTCATAACTTAAGAACTTGAAATATACAAAGATTGGACTATTATCTAAAAGTTTTAGACACGGAATTTTGATATTTTAAGTTTTGTGCTCAGCGTTGTCAAATTTCCAAACCCATTTTTTTTTAATTTTAAAATGAAAAATTGCGGTAATTTTTTTTCTATTCAAGCGAAATGAGTGAAATTTTCAGAGCTTATGTAGTCGGGGGAGATGCATATTTCTTACTTAGATAACTTTTTGTATTTTTTATTAGTTTTGATTTTTTTTGAACCAAATTTAAAAACAAAAAATTTTGGGAAATTTTTTAAAAATTTTCTTTAGAGTATACAAAAAAATTATCTAAGTAAAAAAGATGCATCTTGCCAAACTATATAAGCCTTGAAAATTTGATGTTGATAAGATGAGTAGAAAAAAAAATATATCAAAATATATCAGCCCCAAGCAAAAATAGCCGAAATACCCAAAAATTGGTGCCGGCCCTTAAAAAAATTAAAGTTGGGCCCCCTAAACATTGAGTAAATGCAAAATGATTTTTTGTCCCACTACAGGGAAGCCAAGGAGCACCAATTTGACCATGTTTGGTTATCCCACAAAAATTCAACCCAGCTTATTAAGCTGGGTTGAAAAGATACAAAAGTTGTAGTGCAGATTTGAAACAACTTTATTTTGGTGCTCACTTCAGATACAAACTGAAATGTGTTAAAAGTAAGTTCTTCAAGATTTGTTTTCATACCCCAACTTTACCTTGAATCTTCTTATTTAAAAACAAAAATATATATATAGCCAGATATACAGTATAGCTTAAATATCCTTACATTCTTACATGCTAAACAACCTGCATAGTACAAAATCTCATAGAAAATCAGATTTTGTCTGTACTGAAGGTATTTCGATTCGAGAATGTTTGGTTTGTAGTATTGCACCATGTCGAGAAGTATGACCAATGACCCTACTAGAAACAGCGGAAACATCTTTGACATTTCTTTCAACATCGACCGAATGACACGGATACTTTGGTAGGAGAATTTGTTGATTACTAACCAAAATATCATCACTAATATCATCAAGAAGAGGTGGGGGGTGATAGGAGTACTCCCCCAGTCTATCATTTCCATGTAGGAAGTGGCGTTGAGATTGACGTTTAGCTGCCTTTTATCAAAGCAGCGAACTTGCACATTGGTGGAGGATATTTTCTTTCTTGCTTGAAGAATTTGTTGACATGAAAATCTTCTTATTGTTTCCCGTTCATCTGCAACACCAGCTAGCAACAAGTTTTCTGGATGACAAAAATAGGAGTTGTTTAGGAGCACTGGAGAAATGATGTTCTGATCCTCAGGAGAAAGTTTTTGATATTGTGATACCATAAAGTGAAAATTCTTTGCACCATCTTGACAGAAGGGATGGGAGCGGATATAGAACCATATGGGGGCATAGAAGTTCAGTACGAATCGTACCAAACGCCTCAGATCATCAGATGCGGATTCTGTTGAAACGTACAATCGAAGCAGTCTGTTAGCTTTAGTTAGCCACCTTGCATGGCTTAAGGCACCCGGCTGTGCAGTTTTCAAATACCGCATATTATTATGATCTGCATTTTGTACCCCTTGCTGAATTAATAAACAGATTTTTAGTAAATACAGCTGGTCAGAACTTAGATCTTTCGTAACTGTTTCAGGAACATCAACTACAGAGCCTGGAATTGGTTGAAAATTAATGATGGGTTTGGTCTGAGGATCAAATGAGAGCAGTTTGGTTATAGGTCCTTCATGTGATGATGGGCCAGTTGTCTTCCCATCAACAACACTAAATAACTTCCTGAGTGGCAGTTCATTAAAATGCAACATGCATATGAGCCATTGAAGTGGTCTTTTAAGATGTAACTCCAACAGTGTGATTATTCCATTCTTGTTACCCTTATTCACAGGAGTTCCATCGCAAATCACTGCTCTTAAAGTCTCTGTAGATCTTGTTCGTTCAATAATACCAGAATTTCATTAAATACATCTGGAGATCTTCCTGAGTTAGGACTAACGTGATCGATGTAACATGCATCTGGAAATGACACTAGCACGTAATGTTCTTCTCTAACTTTTCTACGCACACCTCCAGTATCGACAAGTGTTTCATCTATTTTTCCATCGAAACCAATGCAGACCATACCTCTGTGTTGCAGCAAATGCTTCTCTGACTGTTTGTCTCTCCAGTATTTTCTTTGGCGTTGTAACTTACTTGGATCAACAACGTTTTTTGGTGACACAAGTCCGAGGTCCTTGAGGGCAGCATTAACTATGAGACATGCATCTCTATTGCTCACATTTGTCCTCTCTAATGCTTTACACAACTCAGGATACTGGTTTCTATTTTGAGGGTGACATTCTTCCATTTCTTCTGATTCTAAGGAAAATGATTCTTCTAGCACATCACTCTCACTGCCTGATAATTCAACTGAACTTACACATTTTTGCGTATCTTTGTGTCTCATCTTACTTTCAAATGTCAACCGTTTCCTTTTCCTTTCCTGAAGTTTCATGTTTTTCTCTGTTCTTTCCTTGTCCACATTTCCTATTATCATGCGTCTTGAAGTGTTTTGATCAAGCCAAAATTGCCATTCCAATACAGGGATTTTCTTTTCATTGGGACATTGACATTGATTACGTTCAACTATACCATTATGAACACACTTGCACGCGCTAATGTCGAAGAGACAAGAAAATGATTTTATTTTATCTTGATATTTTTGAGAAGATTGTTTATTTCTTGAATATTTCATCAAATCATTGACATTCACTATTAGTCTCTTCACTTTCACTATAACACTTTCAAATTCTATTGTTGGAATGCCTGCTTTATTGTATATGCCTTTAACTTCTGTTGCCACTAACTTTGCTAGATGAGTAACACTGGCATCTTTGTTGACTACTTGATGGAACTTGTAGGCTCTAAAAACATCCTCAGCCAGTGGTAGCTGATTTTCGACAAGTGGTTGTGGATAACCGAATATTGCATGCCTGTCTTTATGCCTTGTTGCACATGCCATGATACGTCTTGCAATAATAGTAATAAACACTGCACCCACAGGACTTATCTCAAACGTCGAATAGTCTGGATCTGAAATGAGACAAAAATAGCTCTCAATTAGTATTAAAACCAAATTTTGAAGAACAAAGCATATAAAATTCATAACTTAAGAACTTGAAATATACAAAGATTGGACTATTATCTAAAAGTTTTAGACACGGAATTTTGATATTTTAAGTTTTGTGCTCAGCGTTGTCAAATTTCCAAACCCATTTTTTTTTAATTTTAAAATGAAAAATTGCGGTAATTTTTTTTCTATTCAAACGAAGTGAGTGAAATTTTCAGAGCTTATGTAGTCGGGGGAGATGCATATTTCTTACTTAGATAACTTCTTTGTATTTTTTATTAGTTTTGGATTTTTTCTTGAACCAAATTTAAAAACAAAAAAATTTTGGGAAATTTTTTAAAAAATTTTCTTTAGAGTATACAAAAAAATTATCTAAGTAAAAAAGATGCATCTTGCCAAACTATATAAGCCTTAAAATTTGATGTTGATAAGATGAGTAGAAAAAAAAATATATCAAAATATATCAGCCCCAAGCAAAAATAGCCGAAATACCCAAAAATTGGTGCCGGCCCTTAAAAAAATTAAAGTTGGGCCCCCTAAACATTGAGTAAATGCAAAATGATTTTTTTGTCCCACTACAGGGAAGCCAAGGAGCACCAATTTGACCATGTTTGGTTATCCCACAAAAATTCAACCAGCAAAATATATATATATATATATATATATATATATATATATATATATATATATATATATATATATATATATATATATATATATATATATTATATATATTAATATATATAATTATATTTTTCACTTTCAAACCCGTCAATTTTTTTTTATTTTGGTGATTTTTTTTTTTTTTTTTAATTAAAGCCTTTAAAAAAAAAAATTTGGAGAAAAAAAAAATTTTATTTTTAAATCTTTTTTTTTTTTAAAGTTCGTTAATTTTATTAATATATTCCGGATATTTTATGTATTTTTACTGAAATTTAATAAAGATAATTGCAATCGTATGTTTTATTTTATTTTATTTTTTTATTAATTTTTTTTACTCTAGGTCACTGTTTAATTATTCTTGCAATTCTTATTATGTTAAGTTTAGTTGTAGCTTGACCTTTTTTGAACTAGGAGTTTGAAAGAGCGTTGCGAGCTCTCGGGAAGGTAGGTTGTGCCTTTCTCAATATTCCTTAAAGGTATGAAGGAAGAGCAATTTTTGATTGGTTGAAAAGCAGCCAATCATCAGTGCCCGATTCTTTAATCATTATCTGTGTATGATTTCTTTTATATTTATATATAATAAAATAACTACAGGAAACTATCCTTTAACAACCTCTTCAAATATCTGAATAAATATGTTAACATTCTTTAAATATTTTCTACGTATGAATTGTCTTTAATGAGATGCTTCAGTTAGTTTTTTTCATACATTTTTTAAAAAATGATTCGCTAGACTCTCCCTTAACAACTTCAAATTACATTTAAGT
>SEYY01018800.1:57500-60000 GCA_009176605.1 Armadillidium nasatum | reverse complement strand
TTGATGAAACCCACATGGGTACCCTTTCCTGGCCCTGTTATATATATATATATATATATATATATATATATATATATATATATATATATATATATATATATATATATATATATATTATATATATATCATTGTATAATATGCTTCCAAGTATATATTTGAATCTTAATTATGGAAAGTCTTTAGGTTAGGTTAGGTTAGGTTAGGTTAAGTTAAGTTAACTTAGGTTAGGTTAATTTAGGTTAGGTTAGGTTAGATACTGCAAAATACGTTGATAAAAATGGAATGGGAGCATCTTCTACACAAGGTCCATTATATATATATATATATATATATATATATATATATATATATATATATATATATATATATATATATATATATATATATATATATATATATACATACGAGATATAACACTTTTCTGTAAACTTTGAATACCCATTTACTTAATCTATGAATCGTAAGAACGCAAACAATATTCGTCTTAAAGCTTTGATATTGAAACGTTACTTTTAAAAAAAGACATAAGAAACAAGTAAACCATTTCAAAAGTTTTCGTTCATTTCTAAAATGTTTCGTTCATCATAAATATTTGCTTCAGGGTTATTCAGTAGGATTTTGCAAAGAAAAAGTTACCTATTTAAAGACAATAGTTTTCAACGTACCTTTCTGCATTTATTTGTACGATTGTGTTTGTGCTGATAATGCTATTATATATATATATATATATATATATATATATATATATATATATATATATATATATATATATATATATATATATATATATATATATATATATATATATATATAATATATATATCAGAAAATGCATATAAAATTTAAAAAAATAACAGTATTTGAATATAACCCCAATCCAATTTCTTAACATAAACAAAATGGAGGGCAAGATTGCATGTTTTAACGAAGGGAATTAACATAAATATGGTAGCCGTTATCAGTAACGGAAGGCAAATATCAAAGGTGCCTCGAGGGCTTTCCCTTTAAATATAAATTCCCCCCCCCAAAAAAAAATGCCAAATTTCCATTAAAATAATTTAAAAAGTTTTATCCATTTTAACGCGTTTTATCTGTTATAGGGAAGGTATGACACATAAAATATAATATAGAATTTTAGTATTATTTCAATTATAAGAACAAAATATATACACATTTACCACATTATAAAGGGATAAAATTATAGTAACGTTGTAATACGGGCTTCAAATGTAAATAACACTTAAATTTTATGTGTTATTTTATGTGTTAATAAAACATTTGTGACAAAATGCCTTCAAAACACCCCTATACACAATTTCAATGACGTCCATCGTACTTTCCAAATATATTCATTTCCAGCAATCCTCTCTTAACGTCATCTACATTAACCTAATGTTTCAACCTTTTTTAAAGTGTTTTTAAGAAATTTGTGATTTTATTTTTATTGGAAGAGCCTTCGGGGCGGATTTAATATTTGACTTTTGGTGATGAAGGAGAAGCTAAGCGCGTTATGTTTTCTTTTCAGAGTGGAGGCAAAATAAAATGTTTGAAGTAGAGCATATTTTAAAGGAATTATTAATACATAATACACACACACATAACACATGAAAACATTTAACATGTTCAGTTTTGTAGAAGAAAATATTTAAAAAATATTTAATATTTAAAGAAGAAAATATTTTAAAGAAGTTTTTTATTCAGTTTTGTAGAAGAAAATATTTAAAAAAATATTTAATATTTAAAGAAGAAAATATTTTAAAGAAATTTTTAAAAAAAAAAAAAAAAAAAAAAAAAAAAAAATTTTTAAAAATTTTTAAAAAAGAAAAATATTTTTAAATAATTTTTTTTATTTTTTTTTTTTTTTGAAAATATTTTTAGAAAATATTTTAAAGAAATTTTTAATTCAGTTTTTTAGAAAAAAATATTTAATATTTAAAGAAGAAAATATTTTAAAGAAATTTTTATTAAGTTTTTGTAGACATGAAAGCTAGGTAGTTAAGCAGGAAGCCGATAATTTAATAATTAATAAGACAAGAGCAAATGGAAGATAATCTTCATTTGACCCTCTTCCTGAAATGTTAAAACCGGATATGAAACTCAGTATATTAAACACTAATCCGAAAATAGAGATCATTCTGACATTAAAAGAGCTTCTTTAATTTTTAAAAGAACTCTCTCGTGAGTTTCATTCAATTAAGTTATTTTAAGATATAAAAATATTTTTTGAAAAATAAAAACAAAGAGTATATATATATATATATATATATATATATATATATATATATATATATATATATATATATATATATATATATATATATATATATATATATATATATATATATATAAAGTTAACAAACTATCTTTATTAAATATCTGAAATATTATTTAAAAATAAATTTGAAATTCCAAATGATTATTAATATTTTTAATTCTTCCGTAACTCTTTTGTCATTCTTCTATTCATGTTCGGGCGTGTGTGGGCGTGTACGTGTGGGTG
>SEYY01018800.1:35000-37500 GCA_009176605.1 Armadillidium nasatum | reverse complement strand
AGGACAGAACCCTGAAGAGCACTACTATTAACAGATTTAAAGCATGAATTGTGTCCGTTTACAGCTATAGAAATATTAATAAAAAGATCAGAGAAGGCTACAGGGAGAAAGATTGATTCCGAAAGAGGGAAGTTTAGAAATAAAAGCTTTGTGCCAGACTCTAACGAAGCCTTTCGATATTTTCAGCGCGAATCCTTTTGATATGTTCAGAGAAGATTTACCGAAATGCCGAAGAGCGGTGGACCAAGAGGCAGAGTGAAGGGAAAGAATATTAAAAGTAGAGCGTTTTAGACCAAAGCCATTCTGGTGATTAAAGATAAGATTTTATCAATATCAATGTTAAAGATAGATTCGAAAACTTTAAAAAGAACGGAGGCTAAAGAAATGGAACGTTAGTTAGAGGGTGGAGATGGGTCCCCCTTTTTCTGCACAAACTGAATGAGCGCACGTTTTCAGCAAGATGGGAAGGTTGATTATGAAATTCAGAGACAAAATAGATTACCAAGGAAGAATGCAAACTCGGATGCGCAAGTTTTGAGAAACACAGGAGGGTACCATTAGGACCGAAAGACTTCTTAGTTTTAAGCTCAGAAATAATATCTTTAGAAGAAGTTACAGTTTTGTGCATATATAAGTTAGAAAGGTTGAAGGAAGAGGAATAGCTCCGGATCATCATAATATATAATATATATATATATATATATATATATATATATATATATATATATATATATATATATATATATATATATATATATATATATATATATATATATATTATAGTGATGGATCGGATGTCATATATTCTCATTTGCGTATGCGGATGCGGATGCGGATGCGGGTGTCGAATTTTGGTGAATGCGGATGCGGATTGGAATTTTGAAGTGCGGATGCGGATGTGGATATAGGACTTTCGTCAATTGTGAATGCGGATGCGGATATGTATAATTTTCACAAGTGCGGATGCGGAATGCCATCACTAAATATATATATATATATATATATTATATATATATAATATATATATATATATATATATATATATATATATATATATATATATATATATATATATATATATATATATAGAGAGAGAGAGAGAGAGAGAGAGAGAGAGAGAGAGAGAGAGAGAGAAATTAAATTCTTCTAAGTGTTATTATTAAGAGTAAGTAATTTGGAATTTAAATTAAAAGAAAAAACAATTTAGAATCAAACAAAACTAAAAACTTTAGAAAATTCTTTTTAATTCGAAACATAATTTCAAACCACATAAAAAAAAGAAAAAAAACATTATTTGAGCTATTAGGAAATTAGAAAATTAATTTATTTTTTTTTTTTATTTTATATTTTTTTTTTTTTTTTTTTTTTTTTTTTTTTTTTTTTTTTTTTTTTTTTTTTTTTTTTTTTTTTTTTTTTTTTTTTTTTTTTTTTTTTTTTTTTTATTATATATATATATATATATATATATATATATATATATATATATATATATATATATATATATATATATATATATATATATATATATATATATATATATATATATATATATATATATATATATATATATATATATATATATATATATATATATATATATATATATATATATATATATATATATATATATATATACGAGTATATATATATATATATATATATATATATATATATATATATATATATATATATATATATATATATATATATATATATATATATATATATATATATATATATATATATATATATATATATATATATATATATATATATATATATATATATATATATATATATATATATATATATATATATATATATATATATATATATATATATATATATATATATACGTGTATAACCTTGCATCGTAATTTTCTTCAGCAATTTGTAAACTCTTCAGAAAAATAAAATAAAATTTAAAAAAAGGAAAAAATAATAATAAATATGAAGCTCATTAAATATACTCCATAGAAAAAACACTTTTATTTATTTATTTGCTTTTTAACGTTTTTAGCCTCAACGACTTTCTTCCTTACGTGTTTTTCCGTCAGATCAAATTCCTTCCCGAACTTTTCCCCCTAAATTTACTCAAAATTCCCCCCAAAATTTCCTTAAAAATTTCCCTAAATGTGAATTCCAAATTTCATTCTTTGGCTAAACAAGTTTGCTATCTCAAATTATTTTCCTTACATTTAAATAATTTCAACGTGTGCAATTTTAAAGTTTACACAATCTTCTCATCACACACTGTGTTTAACGTTCATGTGGTATGCTAAATGTTTTCAGAAGTATTGAATAATCATATTTATGTATACACTTAAAAAGTTTACATAAAGTTCTCTCGATACACCGTATTTAACGTTCATAGAGTTAGATACAAGATATTTATTTATACACAGATTTTTTTTCAGACATGTATTATGTATTTGTCTGTATATTTATGTGTATTAATGTAACTTATTTTTTTTTAGTTTCCTCAAAACACTATAAAACG
>SEYY01018800.1:12500-17500 GCA_009176605.1 Armadillidium nasatum | reverse complement strand
GGGTCTTCAAAAGATTATGTTTCTCTGAGCTATGGTTTCCAATGCTGGTTCTGGAGTAGTTACAAGCCGTTGACAGAGTAATCACAAGGCCGGATGGCTAGTCCTGTCGTCCTTGCATTTAGTTCTCTTTACATGATCCAATCCTGTCGTCGATTTTCAAACTCTTGTTTTAAATTTTAAATTCTTAATGATAAGGTTATTTTTTCATTAAAAGCCGAAAGTATATGATAGATTTGTTGCTCCTCTATAATTTTGAGATATAATTTATCGAAACTTGTTTAATTTATTTTTTTTATTTTATAAAAATATTTTCTAAAATTCTATTTTAAAATATTTTAGCTATTAGTTTTTAAAATTTTGGTCAGTACTGTCTTCATGCATAAACCTTATATATATATGTATATATATATATATATATATATATATATATATATATATATATATATATTATATATATATATATATATATATATATATATATATATATATATATATATATATATATATATATATATATATATATATATATATATAATTGTATTATTTTTCAAAAAAGGTCTGGGCAATGGATGTATTGGTAGCGAATATAACTGGTAGTCACCCACGTTGGGTTGTGAAAGGTTTACCGCCAGACACAAATCTTCGTCTAAGACTATACAATGCCTCTCCATACATCCAATCTAAATCTGTGGTTTTATATGCCAAAACAAAACCTAGAATTTTCCCAACACAACATGGTAAATTGTATATATATAATATATATATATATATATATATATTATATATATATATATATATATATATATATATATATATATATATATATATATATATATATATATATATATATATGATACTAGATTATTATTTAACGAATAAATAATTAAACACACAATTAAAAATAACAAATCACTTAAAAAATTAAAAACATCAGCTGTCACTGACGGATCAACAACTTGTATCAAAAATAGACAAAAAATGGTGATGATATTACCAAAAGGCAAGAGAGGATTTTCGGTATGGTGTATATGTTGCATACTGCATCCCTGGAGGCTGGATATCAACACCACCATAAGTTGTAAATTTTATTAGGAAGCTATTAATAATAATAATAATAATAATAATAATAATAATAATAATAATAATAATAATAATAATAATAATAATAATAATAATAATATAATAATAATATAATAATAAATAATAATAATATAATAATAATAAATATATAATGATAATAATAATAATAATAATAATAATAATAATAATAATAATAATAATAATAATAATAATAATAATAATAATAATAATAATAATAATAATAATAATAATAATAATAATTAATTAATTAATTAATTTTGGGTTTAACTATAATGGTGATTATAGATAGGTGGGGAGAAAGAAGTGGTACTAATATTCAACAATTACCTGGAGATGTTACATATGAGATCTGTGTGTCAGAGCTATAACGGCTAACAGCTGAAATGTGCAAAGGCTATGAAAACGAGGACCTGAACATGAAAGGAAAGAGATTTCCAATAAAAGAAAAAGAAATATACGAACTCTGATATAAAAATAAAAAAGTAGATACTAGGTTAGTGGTTGTAACCTAAGCTGTAAGTAAAAGCACTCACCAAAAATAGAAAGAAATAAATCTGCTGGTTATATACCACAGTGATTAGGGCACAATAATATGCAAGGTGAAGGTGGTTGTATGGTATATCAACTCACATAAAAAAAATTTAATTTAAATCGCACGCTGAAATACGGTAGACTATCAAAATGATGTGACAGAAAATCCGGTTCATAGTCTTCTCCCTACCCACGTCGACATTACCATAGTTTAATTCTGCAGAAAAAGTGCAGAAGACTACATGATTAATAAAAATGAGAAGAGAAAGCTATATAGAAGAGATGTAAATACAAGCAAGAGTCAATAATATTCATGTTCTTTTATAATTCCTCTCAAAAAGTAATACATGTTAAAAATCACTTGAAAATGGAAATATTTTCTGATGAAGTTAGATTATCAGTCAACACACTACAGTATGACGATGATAAGCTGCTATTATATTAGCAGGACTGCGTAATAAATGCTTGCAAAATAGTTTTTTAAAAAAAACCTTATCAGATGGACAGAAGTCAAAGTCATATTTCCTTATATGTAAAGATAGAGAGACCTTAAAATTTACAGACAGGTTGGTTTATTTTTAGTCTTATCATAAATTATTTAGGAAAACAATAACTACGGAATTCCTAAGCAATTTAAATTTAATCAGTTCCATGAAAAATAAAGTTTTTAAAGCCATGGGAAGTGGTGAACATGAAAGGAGGAGGAGTGTTCTAAACTTTAAAATTAAAGTACATGTAAGAACGAACATCGTTCTTAAATCTGAAGATTAGAGAGTTGGATAAGGAAAAATTATTATCAGGATTCAGAAGTGGTTAAAGCATATATGCTCACATCTAAGTACTCCAGCAGCTGATTAAAAGACATAATGAAAATAAGAAGTCACAATGTATATCTTTTGTAAATTATGAAAAAGCATTTATCTAAGTAAACAGTAGCTCCACTTTAAGCTTCGAATAATAAAGGTGTTGAAGACCAATGTATAGACACCTTAAAATACAAATATGAAGATGCTACATCTGCATCTTAATTGTATGAAGAGAAATAAACTACATATCAAAAGAATTATGCCAAGAGATAAAATTTCACAAAAACAATTAGCAACAATATTAGAGCTTTTATTCCTGACAGTGAAATTTGGAAAATATTGATATAAACACATATATCAGATAATCTAAAAAACCTACTATTTACAACAAATAATATAAATAATATTGTTTATATAACATCATGAAAAATTCACAAAGAATGACAGTAGAACTAGACGGAAGTTACATTACTTTAAGATTAAGCCTAAATATGAACTTTAGCAAATCCAGAGCAATGTTTTGTAAGAGTAAAACTTCACAAGATATACAGTAATGGTTTTAATTTAACTAAAACAAATTTTACGAATGAACTTATTTATATTAGAACTCTTTTAAATTAAACCTTAAACGGTGAATAGACACTTGAAATGCAGAGAAGAATGGAAAATAGCTTGTAGAATTATGGATTACAGTGAATATTAGTATAAAGTGAATATTAGTAAGCAAGGTAAATTATTGACCATGTTTAATTAGGAAGAAATATGTATCATGTTACTTGCAATGACAAATAACTTTTGGACTTTAATTCTGGATTCGATTACAACAGAAATTAAGTACTTGGTAACTCTTAGGGACAGAAATAGGAACTTTCGGATAAGATCGCAAACAAATGAAAAAGATTTAATACCCAGAATTCAACAACAAAAATAGAAAATGGGCATGTCATTTAAGCAAAATAAATGACGATGATGTGTTAAACTGTTAAACAGTTATTAAACTGAGTTCAGTAACATATGAAAAGACAATTTTAAAGAAGGTGGACAATTTATATCAGTACACCTACAGGAGTAAAATGGCAAATAAAATCCAAAGACCGTCAGTACAGGAAACATAAAGGAGAGTATTATGCCTGCAGTGGACAAACATTGACTATTACTACTGATATATACTATATATATATATATATATATATATATATATATATATATATATATATATATATATATATATATATATATATATATATATATATATATATATATATATATATATATATATATATATATATATATATATATTCAAAGATTCAGAAATGCTGGAAGCTAAGGAAGAAACTCCTGCCGATAATTTGGACGATATTTTCCCGTCATCGGTTTCAAATTCTTCTCCCGATCAAACGTCGAACGAAATCGACGAACTTACTTGGGTAACGGGCATCGTGGCAGGGAGTTGTCGGTTTACTCTTTGTCATCGGCGCCATAGCCGGAGTAATTGTATTAAAAACAACTCAGTGCAGGGAGGCATCGGGAGCAGATACTGAGTTAGAAAACTCAATTGATACAGGTATATATATATATATATATATATATATATATATATATATATATATATATATATATATATATATATATATATATATATATATATATATATATATATATATATATATATATATATATATATATATATATATATATATATATATATATACTACGCCAAAAAAGTTTTTTTAAAAATTTGTTCCTTATTTTTGGAGTTTTCATCACAAGTTAAAAAATTACATTGATATATCGATTATGGATTATAATTCATCACCACTCACTGGTCGGGGAGTAGCTCTCAGCAGAGAAATATTTCTCTGCCATGCACTTGTTTTAGTATAGAAATGATCCTCTGCCATACATTTATTTAGTAGAGAAATGTTCCTCTGCTATCCATTTGCTTTAGTAGAGAAATGTTCCTCTGCCATGCATTTGCTTTAAAAGAGAAGTATTCCTTTGCCATTCATTTGTTATTTTGGTGTTGAATGATTGACAGTACCAATATCTAATTTCTTGTTTTTCAATTTTTTTTTTCTAATGGGGGAACGTGTTTGCTTAACTGAGAGCTCCAATCGCACTTCGTCCATTAACTTTTCTTTCATGTTCTCCTCCTCAGATGGCGCTGCGAGTGAGGCTCTTTGGGAAAGTCCTTCGACGTTGAGTAAACAAGGAAGATTTGTTGATCAAACAGAGTTTGTTGAAAATACGCGTGAAATTGGGGAAAGTTGTCAGCTTTTAGGGGTAATTTTTATTTTTTATTTTTTATTTTCCTTTATTTTTTTTTTCTTTATATATTTTCTTTTATTTTTAATTTTTTTATTTTTTATATCAAAGCTACAATGTTTATTTACTTTTCCGATAAATATATATACAAACATTCAATCTTACACAGTGGTATTATATATATATATATATATATATATATATATATATATATATATATATATATATATATATATATATATATATATATATATATATATATATATATATATATATATATAGTGTGTGTGTGTGTGT
>SEYY01018800.1:0-2500 GCA_009176605.1 Armadillidium nasatum | reverse complement strand
CCGATCACCTTCTTATCATTGAATCCTTTTATATCTCTTGAAGTCTTCCGTTAAAAAGGACCCAGCTTATTTCTAGGAAAAGTTTGTAGCATGTCGGTGATGCAGATTGGTCGGACTCACTGTTGTTCTTCTTTGATTTTCCGTGGAATGATTATCGCATTCGCGTGAGAGGTTCTGGGAGTATGCTGGGCCCATAACCAAGAAGATTACCTCTGGCATGGAGGTGTACATTTCATATTATTTCCCTTCTACTAAACCTACAAACCTAAGCTTAGCTCTGCTTATTCTCGTGCTGTTCGCCCGAAGGGAAGCTGCTTTCAGAAATTACTGTCGTCTTTTAACTCTAAAACTCATGCAACTTATATTTCATTCCGGAATCGTTCAAAATCTATTATTTTCCGAAACACAAAAAGTTCATTTTTCAATCGAAAATGCAATAATCTTTCAAATTCCTCTTCACACTCTTTCTGGCATTTTGCAAAAAAAAAAAATATATCAACACTAACTTTGCTTCTTCCTCTTTCAATTCTCTATTATCTTCTGAGGGAACAACTGCTGTTTTTCCTTCTGCTAAACCTGAACACTTCGCTAAAGTCTTTGTCTCTAAGCCCACCGAAGCTATTCAGACTACTTCAACCTCATCTATTTCATTTATTCCGAATATTGTAATTTTTTCTAAAGACGTTATTTCTGTTCTCTATGAGTTGAACACTAAAGGCCTACAGACCTAATAGTATCCATCCTGTGGTTATCTAAACTTTTGCTTCTGAGCTTGGTAAACTATTTCTTTTCCATTTTTTCACTTTGAACTTCCCTTCTTGACATAAACATGCTCTCATTCAGTCTGTGGCTTAAAAGGAGGACTCCTTTCAGATCTCTAAATATTGTTCTGTTTCTTTAGGCTTCGTTCTTTCTAAAAAATTTGGAAATATTTTAATTCCTCTAATCTTATCAGTGATCGCTAGTATGGATTTCGGAAAGAGAGCTCCACTCGTGATCTTTCCCTTCCCTCTAGCTCTTGGTCTTCTCCTTTTCGCTGTAGAGCTAGACATATTGAAAGTCTTTGCTAAAATCTGGAACAAAGCAATATTTTGTAAACTGCCTGATTCAGTATCTATCTATCTTTCTGTGGCCTTCTCTCTGATTTCTTCTCCGATCGTTTTATAGCTGCTGTTGCCTACGGTCACAGTTTCTACTTTAAATCAATAAATAGTGGTATTCCGGAGTAATTTGTCATACCCAATCTCTTTTTCTATTATTCGTTAATGACTTTTCTCTATTATTTAATCACTATCCACTTATACATCGATAACTCTATTCTTCATTATTTCAACAGTAATTAATTAACGCTTGGAGGGTGGCAATGGAGCAGTTAACCTATGATCTTTCCGTATTTCTAACTGGGACAGAGAAAACAAGTTGCTTTCAATGCCTCAAAAACTCAGTTCCTCTACGTTTCTACTAGGCATAATCTTCCACACAATTATAACGTCTTCTTCGAAAACAAAAATCTCAAACCTTCGCCTGTCCTTCTTAACATCCTCGGTGTTGCTATGTCTCTTGATTTTTTTTGAAAGGATCACATTACCTCTCTTTCTAAAAAATTTTCTAAAAGGATGAGTGTTCAGAGCAGAACAATTGCTTGCTCTTTATAGGGGATTGTTCGCCCCTCACGTATCTATAGAGCGATTCCACTGATAAAATTTTCCTTGAAAAGGTGGAGTATAGAGCTTTAGGTCTAATTAAACGTTTCTCTCTTACCAGATCTCTCAAGTCTCTTTCTGCCCTTCAAACTTTTTTTTTTAATTATTATTATTATTATTAATTTTTTTTTACACATCACCACCGCTCACGGCAAAGCCCTATTCAAGGAGAAGGTGTTACGGTAACAAAGCAAATTTCTTGCGTCGCTCTCTGTATACATTCGTTATTACAATGGACACCACTCATCTGAACTTTCCAGTCTCATACCTCCTCCATTGAGAAAGGGTTATGTGACATTTATTTATAAACAGTCTCATCCTTTCTCTGTTCAACGCTCTGGTCCAAGACTTAACCACAATATGTTAAATCTTACTTGTATTCTACCGTGAAAGTATGGAACACACTCTTGTTACCTTTTCTCCATTTTCCTTTGACTTACACATATATCCTCCTTTAATTTGGATATTCCTAGATTTTCCAACTCCGGTGCAAATTAAGTCTCTAGCCTTCCCTCACCTTAATATATATATATATAGATATACTATATATATATATATATATATTATATATATATATTATATATATATATATATATATATATATATATATATATAGATATATATATATTAAATATATATATATATATATATATATTATATATATATATATATATATATATATATATATATATATATATATATATATATATATATATATATATATATATATATATATATATATATATATATATATATATATATATATATATATATATATATATATATATATATATATA
>SEYY01018799.1:25000-26024 GCA_009176605.1 Armadillidium nasatum | reverse complement strand
ATCTCGAAGAATAGATTTTGCAAGATTCCGGGATGAAATATAAATTGAGTGAGTTTCAGGAGTCTGGAGACGACGGTAACCTCTGAAGGCTGCATCCTTACGGCGGATAGCGCGAAAACTAGTAGAGTTAAAGCAAGGTATGTTAGGTTTAATAGAAGAGAAAGAATATGGAATGTACGCCTCCATGCCAGAGAGAATCACTTCGGTTATACGCTCAGCACATTCTGAGGGACCCCTCCCACGAAAGAAATAATCATTCCATGGGAAATCAGAGAATTACAACCGCAAGTCAGACCAGTTAGCAACACCGAAGTGCCACAAACGTCTTCTCGCCGAAGCAGGGGGCCATTCTTGTGAAAGAGTTGAAGATCCAGAACGAGATACAGAGATAAGAATGTGATCGGATGAACCCAGAGTAGGAAAGAGTTTAACAGTATAAGGAGAAGGATAAGAAGTAAGGAAAAGATCAAGTACGTTGAGTTCATCACCAAGACGGTCAGGGATACGGGTAAGGAGTTGCACCAACTGTTCAAGGTTGTTCTGGATAGGAAAGTTGTAGGCGAGTTCACCGGCTGGATCATGAGAACTAGATGAAAGCCATTGTCGGTGGTGAACATTGAAATCACCTAAAACGACGATTTCGGAGAAAGGAGAAGAAGATAGAATTTGCTCTATTTTGGAGTTTAAATAGTCGAAGAATTTTGGATAGTCAGTAGAATTAAGAGATAAATAAACAGAACAAATAATATATATAGATTAGATTATATATATATATATATATATATATATATATATATATATATATATATATATATATATATATATATATATATATATATATATATATATATATATATATATATATATATATATATATATATATATATATATATATATATATATATATATATATATATATATATATATATATATATATATATATATATATATATATATATATATATATATATATATATATATATATATATATATATATATATATATATATATATATATATATATA
>SEYY01018799.1:0-10000 GCA_009176605.1 Armadillidium nasatum | reverse complement strand
CCTCCCAATTCCTTTCCTCCATCATACCCAAATACTTATTAAAGACATTTTTTCCTTTTTCCTTACGCAAATACCTATAAAAAGTTCTTTTTTTCCTTTTCACCATGTATCCAAACTCTTCATTCCACCACTCACCCCCCCTTACATCTACCTATACCTATCCTCTTCACACTACTCACCTTTCTAGCAACCTCCACTAACCAATTCTTCCTTCAATTTACTCGATTCCTCTTCTACCCCATCCACTATCTATATTATCTCTTCCCATTATCACTTATCCTTCTGATGTAGTCTTTTTTCTCCTCTTTCTCTTCCAGACTTTCCACTCACGCCACTTCCACCACTTTCTCTCTTATTCTCACTTTCTCCCAACCCCTTTTAACTTTTACTCTTTTTAACTTACTTTTTTAACTTTTACCAAGTAGTAAATTCAGATACCTATCACAGCACCCCTTAATACATTAACATCTAACAGAAAACTCCTACCTTTCCGACTCGAGAATAATAGTCAAAAAGCTCCCTTTCCATGTTCACACCACTCACCCACATATATTTATGAATATCTCTCTTCATGAACCATGTTCGTTTTATTATAAGACCCTCTACTGCACAAAATTCCAATCAATTCTGTCCTATTATCATTTACTATCTTTTTCTCACATATATATATATATATATATATATATATATATATATATATATATATATATATATATATATATATATATATATATATATATATATATATATATATATATATATATATATATATATATATATATATATATATATATATATATATATATATATATATATATATATATATATATATATATATATATATATATATATATATATATATATATATATATATATATATATATATATATATATATATATATATATATATATATATATATATATATATATATACAAATCAAGATGGAGGAAGGATGACAACATATCAAGATGATGCAGCGCCTTGACTTCAAAGAGTCAGATTTGTGTACATGTGTGTGCATATGCGCATTCGCATGCGCACACTGTGTGACGTCATCACCAATGTTGACAAGTATCATTTCAATAAGACCTTACCCTCAGTAACAGCTATCGCCGACACTGGCACTCCCTTAGTTACGAGTAGGTGTGGCCGAAGCAAAGGTGACATGTGCCTGAAGGCAGGTGAAATTGCTAAAATTTGCTAGAGGAAAATAGAAAATGCTAGAAAAGGCTAGAAATTGATCATGAAAGAGCGTGGGGAACGGAAGTAAACACAACAAGTAAAACTGAAAACCAGCAAGAAATAGCGTTAGTGTTATAGAAAACCCGAAGTGAAGATAAAAAGAGTAAATCTATCCAGCAAAAGCCTGAGGGAGAGCTTTTCCTCTCATTTCTCTTTAAAAATATGGTCAGCAATGAGCGTTGGCAAATTTCTCCACAGTACCATCTGGCACTGACCCTGGTACAATGACACTTGACATCGGCACTGTCTGCAAAAGTGCTGTCTTTTTATATATATATATATATATATATATATATATATATATATATATATATATATATATATATATATATATATATATATATATATATATATATATATATATATATATATATATATATATATATATAAAATGTACTAATTGAATCCAGTTTGTTATTTAGAAGTAAAAAAATAAAAGGAAAAATTCCATGAATCGAAGAAAATATTTTAAAATTTTTATTGAAATTAACATTCGAAATTAAAATCAAAAATATAAATTAAATTAAAATTAAAATTTAAAAAAATTCAAGAGGAGCAACATAATTTTCGAACCAGATCTTTCCATTAAATTTAAATATAATAATTTGTGATTCTAAAAAATTTTAACAACAAATGTTTAGAATTGGAATTATTGAAACTACTTCTAGGTAACTTCTGGTAGATAAAGGATTTTTATTTCGAGGCAGTCTGGACAAATGAAGAATAGTTCTTCATATGGTTCTAGAAGCTGGGAAACCATTTTAACCAGATTTTCTTTCTTCTCACATACGGTTGCAGAAATATGAATATTTCCTGCTGTCGACACTACCCTGCATCATGCGGAATTATATTTAGAGTATAATTATATATATATATATATATATATATATATATATATATATATATATATATATATATATATATATATATATATATATATATATATATATATATATATATATATATATATATAATAGAAATTACTATGTTCACCGTAACGGCTGTTTTTTATGTTCTCGGCCAACTTGCGATTTCAATGATCCAAAATGTAATCGAACTTCGGTGATCAAAAATATTCCTGTATATAATAACATACTTGAATTTGGGATTTCAGCTTTGCATTTTCCTGAAGAAACAATTGTAAAAATAAAAATTAACAGCGAGTGCTACATGAAGGTTTGAAAATAATCTTTTTTTTAGCTCTATTCTGGATAAATTAATAATAATTTTTGGAATAAAATAACGAAAATTGTAGGAAATTTTAAAGAATTTGAAAAAATACTGTATATATATATATATATATATATATATATATATATATATATATATATATATATATATATATATATATATATATATATATATATATATATATATATATATATATATATATATATATATATATATATATATATATATATATATATACATATATATATATATATATATATATATATATATATATATATATATATATATATATATATATATATATATATATATATATATATATATATATATATATATATATATATATATATATATATATATATATATATATATATATATATATATATATATATATATATATATATATATATATATATATATATATATATATATATATATATATATATATATATATATATATATATATATATATATATATATTTATATCACCTCTGGTGGGCAAAGGCCAGAGGCCTACCAAAATTCAACCAGAGTTGGGGGAAAAGACGGAAGCCTGGTCAAACTAAAGGCCGACATGTCCCGATACACGACGTTTGAAGGTGTGTAAGTCATAGGAAGTTGGAAAAATAGAAGAAGGGAGTGTGTTCCAGACTTTACCAGTAGAGTACATGTAGGACAGAGCATAGCGGTTAAGCCTGGGGTCAGAGAGTTGCACAGAGAAAGGATGAGACTGTGTGGAAAGTCGAGTCGCACGAGCCCTTCTCAGAGGAGGAGGTATGAGACGAGAGAGTTCAGAAGAGCAGTGTCCATTGTAATGGCGATAGTAAAGAGAGAGTGACGCAACAATTCGACGGGCAGAAAGAGATTGAAGAGAGTTAGTAAGAGCAGGAGAGTTGATGAGACGAAATGCCCTAGACTCCACCTTCTCTAGGAGAGCTGTATGTGTGGAACCACCCCAGATATGTGAAGCATACTCCATACAGGGGCGAACAACACCCCTATACAGAGCAAGCAACTGGGGTGGAGTGAAGAAATACTGAAGGCGCCTCAGAACACCCAACCTCTTAGAAGCTTGTTTAGAAAGAGAGGTAAAGTGATCTTTCCAAGAAAGATCACGAGAAAAGGAAACACCGAGAATATTAAGAACAGATAAAGGTCTGAGTTGAGTGTTTTCGAAGAAGATATCATAGTTGTGTGGAAGATTGTGTCGAGTGGAGAGATGGAGGAATTGAGTTTTGGTGGCATTGAAAACAACCATGTTCTCTCTGCCCCAATTAGAAATACGAGATAGATCAGAGGTCAGCTGCTCCAAGGCAAGCCTCCTCGCGTCTAGTAACTGCTGTTGAGAGGGGCGCCTTTCAAATTGAAAAGAGTAATGAAGGGTGGAGTAATCAGCACAGGAGTGGATAGGAGGTGAAGTAACAGAGAGAAGATCATTAATGAATAGTAGAAAAAGTGTTGGGGATAGGACAGATCCTTGAGGAACACCACTGTTAATAGATTTAAAGGAAGAGCGGTGGCCGTCTACAACAGCTGCTATAGAACGACCAGAAAGAAAATCAGAGAGGAGGTCACAGAGAGAAAGATAGATCCCGAAAGAGGGAAGTTTTGAAATCAAAGCTTTGTGCCAGACTCTATCGAAAGCTTTCGATATGTCTAGCGCAACAGCAAAAGATTCACCGAAACCCCGAAGAGCGGAGGACCAAGAGTTAGAGAGAAGGGAAAGGAGATCACCAGTAAAGCGTTTCTTACGAAAGCCATACTGGCGATCAGAGATAAGATTAGAAGAATTGAGGTGTTTCCAATTCTTCCTGTTAAGGATAGATTCGAAAACTTTAGAGAGAACGGAGGTTAAAGAAATGGGACGATAGTTAGAGGGCTGAGAGGGGTCCCCCTTCTTCGGACACAGGCTGAATGAGCGCACGTTTCCAGCAAGAAGGGAAGGTTGAAGTAGAAAGACATAGACGAAAAAGTTTACCAAAGCAGGGTGCAAGCTCGGAAGCACAAGGTTTTGAGAACCACAGGAGGGATACCGTCAGGACCGTACGCCTTCTTAGTGTTAAGCTCAGAGAGAGCAGAAATAACGTCTTTAGAAGAAATTATAATTTTAGGCATAAATGAGTTGGAGGGGTTGGAGGAGAAGGAACAGCTCCGGAATCGTCTAAGGTTGAATTAGAAGCAAAAGTTTGAGCGAAGAGTTCAGCTTTAGAGGAAGGCAAAACGGCAGTTGTACCGTCAGAAGATACTAAAGGAGGGAAAGAGGAAGAAGCAAAGTTAGAGTTGACATTTTTTGCAAAATGCCAGAAAGGGCGTGAGGATGTAGAGCCAGAAAGATTGTTGCATTTTAAACGCAGAAAGGAGTTTTTAGTATTACGGAGAATAGATTTTTCACGATTCCGGGATGAAATATAAGTTGCATGAGTTTCTGGAGTTTGAAGACGACGGTAATCCCTGAAGGCAGCATCCCTGTGGTGGATAGCACGAGAACAAGCAGAGTTAAACCAAGGTTTGTTAGGTTTAGTAGAAGGGAAAGAATATGGAATGTACGCCTCCATGCCAGAGAGAATCACCTCTGTTATGCGCTCAGCACACTCAGAGGGACCCCTCCCACGGAAACAGTAATCATTCCATGGAAAATCAGAAAAGTACAACCCCAAGTCAGACCAGTTAGTGGCACCGAAATGCCAGAAACGTTTCCTCACCGAAGTCGTTCTTGCGGAAGACTTGAAGAGACAGGACAAGATACAGAGATAAGAAGGTGATCGGATGAACCCAGAGAAGGAAAGAGTTTAACAGTGTAAGGAGAAGGATAAGAAGTTAGGAAAAGATCAAGTATGTTGGGTTCATCACCAAGGCGATCAGGGATACGGGTAGGGAGATGCACCAACTGCTCAAGGTTGTTCTGGATAGAAAATTGGAAGGCGAGTTCACCAGCTGGATCTTGAGAACTAGATGAAAGCCATTGGCGGTGGTGAACATTGAAATCACCTAATATGATGATTTCGGAGAAGGGAGAAGAAGAAAGAATGTGTTCTATTTTGGAGTTAAGATAGTCGAAGAATTTTGGATAGTCTGTAGAGTTAGGAGATAAGTAGACAGAACAGAAAAATTTAGTTGTAGAGTTTCAAGAAAGTTTAAGCCATAAGGTAGAGAATTCAGAAGACTCCAAATTAGAAACACGAGAACAGACAACTTCGTTGCGCACATAAGCGCAACATCCGCCTTTGGATGAAAATTGAGAATAGAGACAGTAGGAGGAAACAGAGTAGGGCTTGCTGTCAGAGCACTCAGACACCTGAGTTTTGGTTAAGAATAAGAGATGAGGTCTAGAAGAAGAGAGGTGGTGTTCGACAAAGGGGAAATTAGTAAAGAGACCGCGAATGTTGCAGAAGTTTATGAAAAAAGAAGATCGTGCACCAGGGCAAGCCGGCATAGAGGTCTTGGTGGCACCAACCCCATCACCGGAGGCCACCAACTCCCAAGTGGTGATGGGGAAGGAGTGGATGAGGGGCATTCTTTGGATGCCGCCCCTCGTAGCATCTCCGAGGCAGTTCTTCGTTTCGCCATTTTTCTTTTGCATATTAAAGGTAATGTAGGAGTAAGCGCTTGTAAATTTGTAGGAACGTGAGAAGGGAGTTGGGGGAAGGAGAAGTGGGAGCATAGACACTTCCATGTGGGATGAGGGTACACTAGAGACCCTCTGAGAAGGTGAAACGGGAAAAGGAGCGAACCAAAGGGCAACGGAGCGAAAGGGGAAGGTCTAGCCCACCCTATCACTCCGCGGTTAAGACCAGTGAGGGGTACGTTCATCGCTTCGGATGGCGCTACATCCTCCCCCTATAAAATATATATATAAATATATATATAATATATATATATATATATATATATATATATATATATATATATATATATATATATATATATATATATATATATATATATATATATATATATATATATATATATATATATATATATAAGGAAAATAGACAAACGACCCTCTGAGCCACTCTTCATCTCCAACTGACTTTAACTGTAATACTTACTGTACAAACTTCAAAATATCTCTCTATCACAAGACCTAACTAAACTTTTTTTTATATTAAAGACATTCTCTTTAGAAGTTGTCTGTTTTTCTTTAGTTATAGAGTAATGCCATCTGTAATTAATTTTATTATTAAAGGGAAATATATTTAAATTAATATTTTCACTATAAGGCATGCAAATTTTTTTTTTTTAAATAATAAATAAATTTTGTTATAAGAAATAATATTTTTAAAATTATTGCAGGCCAAAATAAAGCGTGATTCGCAGAATGTGTCAATGATTTTTTACCAGTGTGTTAAATTCAATCTTGCAGACAAATGTACACAAAGCCACAATTTGAATTTAGACTTTCTTATCGATCTGAATAACTATTATTGCATCTATTTATCTATTTCTTTCCGAGGTCGTAACGAGGTAAGATATCACAAAGAATTTGATTAAAGAATATCTGGTGAATAAATGTCACAAAAAAAAAAAAGAATTATTGTTTTTTAGTATAAAATAAAAAATAAAATAAAATAATTATCTTTGTGGTTGCTACATGCCGCCAGATTCAGGGTCGTTCGACATGTGTTACTTGGAAAGTTTTTCACAGGAACCGTTTGGAAGGGGATAACTCCAAACGGTCGACTGGGAAAATAGTCGAAAGGTCAAAGGGCCGACACTTTTGAAGAAAATCTTTCGGCTATTTTTCTCTTCAATTTCAATGTGTCGACGCTTTGGCCACATGTGAAAAAAAATGTGTCGACTGCTTGACCAGCATCGTATTTTTTTTATATCAATACAATCGATATGTAATCCTATTTTTTTTTTATTATTAAAATAATTATAAATATATTATTTTAATTTTTACTATATTATTTAAGTAACGCATGGCACAAGAACATTTGTCCGTACCACCCGACCCGTGAGTGCAGATGATGTATATCTATCTGTAAAAAAAATGTTGTCGGCCCTTTGACCTTATCAAAAAAAAGTAGTCGACGTTATGGACGAGTGGCAAAATTTTGTAAATGGCGTGTCTGCCCTTTGACCTGTGGACTATTATTCCTGTCGACGATTTGGGGTATTCCCCCCGTTTGGGGTAATCCCGATTTTTTCCAATGTCACTATTCAATATATATATATATATATATATATATATATAATATATATATATATATATATATATATATATATATATATATATATATATATATATATATATATATATATATATATATATATATATATATATATATATATATATATATATATATATATATATATATATATATATATATATATATATATTAGGGACGGGCCAGATATCCGATTATGATCCGGTTATCCTGCTTATCCGGTTTATTTATTATCAGGCTAAAAATAAAAATAAAATTCATAATTATAAGACTAAAATTTTCAAATTATAAAAATTTATAGTATGCCATACTTTTATGCTCAAGTCTATATAACTATTTTAGGCTCTGTTTTCTAAATTAAAATAGATATGTTTTCAAACATTTATTAACTGGTCCACATAACTACAAACTTTAAATAAAATTTCAGTTTTTCCCCCCAAACAATAAATAAATAAAAATTAAAATAATAAAAAATTCAAAATAAAACATATATATATATATATATATATATATATATATATATATATATATATATATATATATATATATATATATATATATATATATATATATATATATTATATATATATATATATATATATATATATATATATATATATGTGGGTTAACAAATTTTGGGAAACAATAAAATTAAAAAATGAATAAATATGATAGACATGAACTCCTCGAAATAAAAGATTCGCCAAAGGTTCTCGTGTGTCACGTGTGACAAGAAACCTATAGTGTCAGTAGGAAGCGTCATTTGCTCTGCTTTCAACATTCTATTCTGGTACAAGTGAGGAATGTCCAAGCTTTCGGAATTCCAAAGAGGGAAAATTGTTGGTTCCCAGATGCAGTATCCATATATATGGACATATATTATGCTGCTGGAAAACATCTTTCGATAAACACTAGTGTGGACGTAATTCAAAATTGAGTGACAGAGACAGACGAGCATTGCGAAGGTCTGGGACAAAGAATAAGAGAAAAACAGCTGCAAAAGTTACTCCTAAGCTGAATACCAGTCTTGCAAATCCTGCGAATAACAGTGAAGGGAGAACTCAATATGCTCAATATTCACGGGCGTTCTGCAATCATCAAACCTTTTGTAAGGAACAAGGATGTCAGAAAGTGGAGAGAGTGGTGCAATACTCATAAGGATTGAAATGCCTGATAGTGGAAGACAGTCCTTTCGTTAAGTGAATTGAATTTAACACTGTTCCGAACCTCCGACATGAATCTGATCCAGATTATGACACATGTGAAGCATAGAGGAGGTTTCGTCAAATCTCGGACAGACATATCATTATCACCATGGGCGATAATGCAAATGTTGGGATTATGTACGCATTTTGGATGACCAGTTTTATCTAATGGAACAGCGAAAGCTTTTTGAAAGTAGTGTCATTTATCAAGATAATGAGGCTCCAATTCATCCAGCTCATGTTGTCCAGTCATGGTTTGATGAACATCAGCACAATATTAACCACAGGAACTCTTTTTATAAAGGTTTGTCGATTTTGGAGGCAAAGGAAAACATAAAGCTTCATCTGTATGTTCATCAAACCATGACTGGACAACATGAGCTGGATGAATTGGAGCCTCATTATCTTGATAAATGACACTACTTTCAAAAAGCTTTCGCTGTTCCATTAGATAAAACTGGTCATCCAAAATGCGTACATAATCCCAACATTTGCTTTTGTAAGGAACAAGAGTCATAATCTGGATCAGATTCATGTCGGAGGTTCGGAACAGTGTTAAATTCAATTCACTTAACGAAAGGACTGTCTTCCACTATCAGGCATTCAATCCTTATGAGTATTGCACCACTCTCCACTTTCTGACATCCTTGTTCCTTACAAAAGGTTTGATGATTGCAGAACGCCCGTGAATATTGAGCATATTGAGTTCTCCCTTCACTGTTATTCGCAGGATTTGCAAGACTGGTATTCAGCTTAAGATAACTTTTGCAGCTGTTGTTCTCTTATTTTTTGTCACAGACCTTCGCAATGCTCGTCTGTCTCTGTCACTCAATTTTGAATTACGTCCACACTAGTGTTTATCGAAAGATGTTTTCCAGCAGCATAATATATGTCCATATATATGGATACTGCATCTGGGAACCAACAATTTTCCCTCTTTGGAATTCCGAAAGCTTGGACATACCTCACTTGTACCAGAATAGAATGTTGAAAGCAGAGCAACTGACGCTTCCTACTGACACTATAGGTTTCTTGTCACACGTGACACACGAGAACCTTTGGCGAATCTTTTATTTCGAGGAGTTCATGTCTATCATATTTATTCATTTTTAATTTTTATTGTTTCCCAAAATTTGTTAACCCACATATATATATATATATATATATTATATATATATATATATATATAT
>SEYY01018798.1:17500-20480 GCA_009176605.1 Armadillidium nasatum | reverse complement strand
GAAGGGTTTTTACCCTGTCAGTGAACTTTATTTTTCATTAAAAGCCGAAAGTCCATTATTTTGAAAGATTTGTTGCTCCTCTATAAATTTTGATATAGAATAATTTTATCGAAACTTATTTAATTTATTTTTTTTAATGCAAAAATATTTTCAAAAATTCTAATTTTAAAATAAATTTTAGCTATTAGTTTTTCAAATTTTGTTCAATACTATCTGAATGCATAAACCTTCTCTCTTCTTTTCTCTCCTCAATCTTCTTTCTGATTCTTCTCGCTTTTCTTTTCCCATCTATCTTTAGGCACATCTACTCTCGACGACGGCCGAATCATATATATATATATATATATATATATATATATATATATATATATATATATATATATATATATATATATATATATATATATATATATATATATATATATATATATATATATATATATATATATATATATATATATATATATATATATATATATATATATATATATATATATATATATATATATATATATATATATATATATATATATATATATATATATATATATATATATATATATATATATATATATATATATATATATATATATATATATATATATATTATTTATTTATATATTATTCTAACCACCATTGCTTCCAAAGTTTTTGAATTTTTTCCTTAAAAAAAAAATAATATAAATTAAAAAAAAAAAAAAAAAAATTTAAAAAAAAGTTTGAAAAAAAATAAAATGAAAAAAAAAAACTTTATTTTTTTCAAATTTTGGATCAAACGTATTTCTTGCACGTCTGAATTCAGTTAAGAAATTCGTGAATAGTGAACTTGTTTCCCTGTGACCTGTGACCTTATTCCTTTTGGTGTCTCTCTTGCTGTTTGAGTTCGTCATTTCAAACCTTTCGATGGTAAGGGCAACAAAGGTTTGATGTGCAAATTTATCCCGCAGTTCTTCCCCTTTCGATATCCTAATTCAGATTTCCTCAGTCGCTTTGTGACTAGATGACCACCGTTCATCCATTAAATCAAGAGTGGTGTATCTCAGAGTTTTACCCAATCACCTACTTTCTCTAATGGTCATTAATGACTTTTGTACTATAGTATGCCGGTGACTCTACATTGCATTACTTTCATTATGGAAAACAACCTTTTCAAAAGCAATTCGATGATGATAAAATGGTGGTAGCTCTAAATAGCGCATCTGTTAATGAATCTGACTCTTGTAGTGAAGGTCCTGAGATCTATTCGTAGACAGAAACTCTATAAAGGTACTTTTTTTCTTAAATTAAGTCCAAGTGATCTGATTTCACTGGAATGATTTTAAATGTTTCTTATACTAAACGATTTAAGTGGGTATTCTGAAGACCCTTCAAAACTTTTTGACGCCATCTCGATTTTTATTATTCATTTAGTGGTGTTATTAAGTGGGTATTCTGAAGACCCTTCAAAACTTTTTGACGCCATCTCGATTTTTATTATTCATTTAGTGGTGTTATTAAGTGGGTATTCTGAAGACCCTTCAAAACTTTTTGACGCCATCTCGATTTTTATTATTCATTTAGTGGTGTTATTCAGCCTTGGGTGGTTCCATTCACATAGTTCTTTTCGAAGTGGTGGAGTCTATGGGTTTCCGTAAACGCTCGCGTAATGTTATTAAAGAACACGTGACCGAGTTGAGGTTTAAAATTACCATTTCTTTGAAATACATTCATTAATTTAGAAACAGGATTTTAATTATTAATTAACCAAAAAATTTTTAATAACATATATTTTTATTCATAATATTAAATACAAAATTTTTAAAAGGAAAAATTAAAATATTCTCAAAATTATTTTGATTTATTTATTTTTTTTTTATTTTTTTTCTTTTTTTCTTTTTTGGAGCCTGGAAGAGACAGCTTCCAATTATCAAAAATAAATGAGTTTGTAAACAAAGTAGGAAGATGTTTCCCAAATTGGATTCAGGCTAATAATAATAATAATAATAATAATAATAATAATAATATAATAATAATAATAATAATAATAATAATAATAATAATAATAATATTATTATTAATAATGATAAAAATAATTTATAATTTTAATAATAATCATAATTTTCAAAATTATAGTTGTAATAATAATTTGTAATTTTAATAATCATAATTATCATAATTATAGTTATAATAATGATTAATAATAATTTATAATTTTAATAATAATCATAATTATAGTTACAATAATAATTAATAATAATAATTTATAATTTTAATAATTATCATAATTATAGTTATAATTAAAAAAAATCTATAATTTTATTAATAATCATAGTTTTCATAATTATAGTTTAGTAATAATAATTATAATTTTAAAAATAATCAGTTTTCAAAATTATAGTTATAATAATAATTAATAATAATAATTTATAATTTTAATAATAATCATAATTATAGTTATAATAATAATAATTTATAATTTTAATAATAATCATAATTGTCATAATTATAGTTATAACAATAATTAATAATAATAATTTATAATTTTAATAATAATCATAATTATCATATAGTTATAATAATAATTAATAATAATTTATAATTTTAATAATAATCATAATTATCATAGTAATTATGTGTTATTCTATTTGTTTGACTAAAATTAATGGAAAATTTTAATATGCTAAATTTTAATAAAACTTTTTAGTATATTTTGTTTAGTAACATGTTATAATTGTTACAGATTTTATGATTTTTTTTTTTTTATTTTACTCTAATTATGTAAAGGAAAATTTTATTTTTAAATCGATGCAAATTACTTCCGTTTTAGATTATATATGGGTTGGTATCGTGGTTAAATTCATATATTTGTTTTTATTATTTGCTTCATTTGTAATTATTAAATTAATTTTTTTTTTTTTTTTTTTTTTTTTTTTTTTAATTTTTTTTTTTTTTGTCCTACGATTCTATTTAAAAAGGTTCCTGTGGTCTTGGAAGTGGGGCG
>SEYY01018798.1:0-10000 GCA_009176605.1 Armadillidium nasatum | reverse complement strand
TGGTCAATGTAAAAAACATTTAAATATCTAAAACTACCAGAACTTGAATTATGACGAGAAAAACCTTAGAGAAAAATCAATTTTTTTTATCTCCTCTGGTGAGCAAAGGCCAGAAGCCTTCTGATTACCACCAAAATTATGGAAATTGTTGTTAGGTGTTGCAAGTCAGAGAAAATTGGAAAAATAAAGAGAGTATGTTCCAGACTTTACCAGTAGAGTACATAAAAGATTGAGCATAGCGGTTAAGTCTTGGGTTAAAGAGTTGAACAGAGAAAGGATGAGTGTGTTGAAAGACGTATCGCACTAGCCCTTCTCAATGGAGGGGGGTATGCTATTTGGTTACCAAAGGTAACTAAGATAAAGTATGTATTCTTAGGTAACTAAGAAAGGGTAGGGCTTTCGATGCTCATAAGTTCAGCATGCTAATTGTTCATTTAGGACCTGTAAATGGGATCGAACCAGCGTCCTCAAACACGTTACTCAATAACTCTATAGATTGTGTCGACGGTAAACGACATCATTCCTCGTACAGAGAACCTGAGAATCATCAGGGTTTCGAACAGGGTAAAATGAAATATAAATATATAAGTTCTGGAAAATAGCCACCATAAAGGGTTTAACATATTGAGTCTTTTTTTTGGAGGGGGAGAGGGAGGGGGAAGGGAAAATGAGTAATATGGGGGGAAAAAAACTTTTGTGACTTTAATTTACGAACCCCAGTGACTCTTCAATTAACTAAGTAACTTGTCTTTGGTAAATTTCTTTAGAAGAAAATTGAGAAAATTTAACTTTTTTTTTTTTTTTACCATATTACTCATTAAACCCCCCCCCAAAAAAAAGACTCAATATTATAAATAATAGAAAAATATACACAGAAATTTTATATTATTTTTGCTGTTGAAATCGAGATATTTTTGTATGGCGATGTGAAAAAAAACAGTTACATATATATGGGTCACTTGCTTTTGGAATTATATTATTATTATTATTATTATTATTATTATTATTATTATTATTATTATTATTATTATTATTATTATTATTATTGGTTTTTATTATTATTGGTTTTTATTATTATTATTATTATTATTTTATTATTATTATTATGTTGTTATTATTATTATTATATAATTATTTGTTTATATTATTATTTTTACTTTTGTTATTATCATAATTATTATCGTTTTTCTTATTATAATTATTAATTAGGTCTATCATTATATTTTTATTACTAATAATGAGAAAAAGGAAAAGGAAAAAATAGAAGAGACTACCAATAATAATACTAATTAATAATATTAGTTAGTATAATTATAATAATAATAGTAATTATACTAATAATAAATATTTTTTTTAATCAATAAACAATAAGAGGCAACCTAATTTGATGTTATAGTTATTTCGCAATGATGTACGAGTATACATCAGTGTATACATACAGAGTATGTATGTATGAGAATAAAGTATGTATTCTTTCCTGTTTGCATTATTATTATACATGTAGAGTATGTATGCATGAGAATAAAGTTTGTATATTTGCCTGTATACATGAAGTGCGTATGCATTATTATTATACATATAGAGTATGTGTGTATGAGAATAAAGTATGTATTCTTGCATGTATGCATTATTTTTATACATGTAGAGTATGTTTGCATGAGAATAAAGTATGTATTCTTGCCTATATGCATGAAGTGTGTATGCATTATTATTATACATATAGAGTATGTATGTATGAGAATAAAGAATGTATTCTTTCCTGTATGCATTATTATTATACATGTAGAGTATGTGTGTATGAGAATAAAGTATGTATTCTTTCCTTTATGCATGAAGTGCGAATGCATTATTATTATACATATAAGAGTATGTATGTACGAGAATAAAGTATGTATTCTTTCCTGTATGCATCATTATTATACATGTAGAGTATGTATGTATGAGAATAAAGTATGTATATTTGCCTGTATGCATGAAGTGTGTATGCATTATTATTATACATATAAAGTATGTATGTATGTATGAGAATAAAAGTATGTATTCTTGCCTGTATGCATTATTATTATACATATAGAGTATGTATGTATGAGAATAAAGTATGTATTCTTGCCTGTATGCATGAAGTGTGTATGCATTATTATTATACATGTAGAGTATGTATGTATGAGAATAAAGTATGTATTCTTGCCTGTATGCATCATTATTATACATGTAGAGTATGTATGTGTGAGAATAAAATATGTATACTTGCCTGTATGCATAAAATGTGTATGCATTATTATTGTATGCATTTATTTCATGGCGTTCAAACATTTTATGAATTTTTCCTAGGCCTTAAGTACCCTTTATACATTGAGAAATAGTTATTGAAATATATATATATATATATATATATATATATATATATATATATATATATATATATATATATATATATATATATATATATATATATATATATATATATATATATATATATATATATATATAATGGCATAGAAATTGGGCTTTTAAAAATAATTATGCCCTTATATAAATGAAAATTATTTAAATTTTCTTTTTTATTAGTACGATTCGTGAATGCTTCGGTGGGAGGTCTTGAGTCCCACCACCCCCCTACCACCTCCGCCCCGAACTTTTTATGATTATTAATTATCAATAATTAATAATAAAAAAAACTAAAATTATGCTATATATTATATAATATATATATATATATATATATATATATATATATATATATATATATATATATATATATATATATATATATATATATATATATATATATATATATATATATATATATATATATATATATATATATATATATATATAAATAATAAAGGGGTAAGAGAATTAATGAGAAAATTTGGAATTAATAATGATAATAATAATTATGTGTATACATAAAGTATGTGTGTATGAGAATTACTTCACGTCACCCCAGTTGCTTGCTCTGTATATGGGTGTTGTTCGCCCCTGTATGGAGTACGCTTCGCACATCTGGGGTGGTTCCACACACACGGCTCTCCTAGAGAAGGTGGAGTCTAGGGCATTTCGTCTCATCAACTCTCCAGCTCTTACTAACTCTCTTCAATCTCTTTCTGCTCGTCGAATTGTTGCGTCACTCTCTCTTTACTATCGCTATTACAATGGACACTGCTCTTCTGAACTCTCTCGTCGCATACCTCCTCCATTGAGAAGAGCTCGTGCGACACGCCTTTCTACACAGTCTCATCCTCTCTCTGTCCAACTCTCAGACCCAAGACTTAACCGCTATGCTCAATCTTACATATACTCTACTGGTAAAGTCTGGAACACACTCCCTTCATCTGTTTTCCCAACTTCCTTTGACTTGCATACTTTCAAACGCCGTGTATCTGGACACGTCGGCCTCCATCGACCATGATTATAGATCCTTCCCAACTCCGGTGGAATTTGGTAGGCCTCTGCCTTTGCCCACCGGAGGAGATATAATATATATATATATATATATATATATATATATATATATATATATATATATATATATATATATATATATATATATATATATATATATATATATATATATATATATATATATATATATATATATATATATATATATATATATATATATATATTACAATTGACTTATTCGTTAATTGAATTTAGGTTTCTGAGGATAATTCGTTAAGGTGACAAGTTCAATTAATTTCTTTAATTTGATAGTTAGAATATTACAGATTTAATTTCTATCCGAAATATTTCTTTATTTATAAATATAAAAATCATTTTTTGAAGATTTTTATTTATTGGTTTTAAAAATTGAAATAACTGTTTCAAAATAACAAAGATATTAATAATTTAAGGAATATATAGTTTACCGTAAGGTATAAAACAGTACTAAATGTGTATTAGTTAAATTAATCATCCTGCACGGGTATGGGTATACCTATTACTCCGTGTCCATACCGTCATACGGGCTGGTATGGGAGGGCAGGATAACAACTAAAATATTAACGGGCGGGTACAGGTGGGACAGACCATGCTAATGGGCTGGTATGGGCGGGCTGGACGATGGTTTAAAAATACTCACTGGTAAAAGTAATCCTAAGGGTAACCTTTTTCAAGGTTTTATATCGAATATATATATATATATATATATATATATATATATATATATATATATATATATATATATATATATATATATATATATATATATATATATATATATATATATATATTATATATATATATATATTTGCAATTTAATCTAACTCATCTGTCAACAGTCTTTGACTCCGAGACAGTGAGCTTTTTACCTTGTATTAAGATTTCGACGACAATTACAAGGTACTAAGTGTCACCTACAGTTTAAAGCAAATATTTAAAGTATTATGTATTTGAATGTAAGATTTTTTTTTCTTGAAAATATCATTTATCTTTATTTCATACACAGACGTCAGGTAATGGGGAAAATTTATATGGATGGGATGTAAATTTTAAGTAGAAATTATTCTGACAAGTATTTGTATAAAAATTGTTATTTTTAAATGAAATTTTAATTAAAATAAATTTCAAGTAGGTCAGTTAGTGTGACTTTTAATAAATAATTTGATTTATATTTATATATATTTTTATTAATGTAGCCTGATACTTTTGAACTCACACCTAATTTTGTACCATCCCAACCTTCCCCAAAAAGCTCTAAAGAAGAAGAAAACAGCCCAGTTGTTGTTAGAGGATGAAAATTTAAGAAAATAGATTCTATTATAATTTTTTCGCTACTACCTATATGTAACAACTATATAACTATATTTTAAGTGGTTGTTATTGGTAAAATTGTCCATAAATTTTGTTATACTGACCATAACTAAAACTATTTTTTTTACTCCTTTCCCATGGGAATTTCATCTGTACTGGGAGTATAAAGTTGAAAGTGGACTTCAAGAAGTATACTATATACTTGTCCACCTGGGATTCACCATCATATCTAACAGCATTTTCCGATCAATCAAAAGGCTTCTAGTTCTTGAAGGGGGATAGTGGATGAGGCGGCAAGATAAAATCAAGGAACAAAATTTGGTAAGTGGGTCTGAAGTATCAGGCTTTTCTTTTATCATTTTCTTGATTATCCTTTTATACTTTTATAAAGGATTGCCAATATAGGCGAGTTTCCCATTTTTATATTTAAAATTTGTTTTCAGTTTAATCATTTGGCCATATTTGGTTTTTTGTCTGCAAGTCACAAGACTGACATATTTGAAGTTTGTTTACATTGTGAGTTTATTTAGTTTATAACTGAAATTCTTTAATATTTGCATTTTTTGTTTAAAGACTGGAAAGCCAGCCTAAATATAACTTCCATTTTTATTTCAGTTTGGGCTGGTTTTTGCTTTTGCTGTGTTCTTGGAGCTTTTGGCTTGGAGTTAATAAATCTGTTATTAATTTGTTAAATTTAGAAATGTACAATTTAATGAAGAGTAAAAGTAATATTTTTTTTTCTTTTAATTCACATTTCCCAAAGTTGTAGTTTTTATCATAAGTCAAAACTTGCGGTATTAAAATCTTAAAATTTTGCAATATTTATAAATTACTTAAATATTTTTTGTATATTTTTGTAAATGGAACCCCTGGCGGGACTCTTTGCCTAGCTTTCCTCTTAGATAAGAAGCCTCCAAAGCCTGCTCCTGGTTATTTGATTTTATCTCATGGTCAGTGGTTTAGTTTAGTTGTGGTCAGGATTTAGATTTGGTATAAAATTTGAATACCATACCATATTATACATTGTAAACATTTTTAATTTTGTATTTAAGTTTAGGGTTATTTCAACAATCATGGATTCATATGATCCAAGGATTGAAAGTAATTATATTTCTAAGTATCTCTGAAAGTCCTTCTGATGAGCTAATAATTATAAAAAATCTTATAAATAGAAGAGGAGCAAAAAGGTCCTCGTGTACAAAACTAATGAATAATGTTTATTCAAAACTGTCATCTCTCTCATTAGAAGAGAAATATTCATATGCTGAGACTTTAAAAGAATTTAAGTCTGAGCTTAAAGAGTTAAATGATTTAATATCTGAAAACTTTGTGCTTTGCCCTGAGTATGATTTTAAAAGACAGGAAGAAATTGATAAGAAAAATTCAGATTATCATGTTAATTTAGGAGTTCTAATAAATACTCTTGAGAATTCACTAAGTCAAAATTCAAATCAGTCATTTCTTATTCCATCAGGAAATTCACAAAATGTAAAATTTCCCCCTATAGATTTGCCTACATTTAATAGCCAACCAGAGAATTTAGACCAATTTCTTTTTGCATTTGAAAGTATTATGAGTACCCGTAGTTTTTCCCCATTTGAAAAATATAGGTATTTGGTAAAGCAGGTTTCTGGTCCTGCTAAATCATACATTGAGAGTCTTAAAGTTGAAGACCAAGACTATGATGTTGCTAAAAATTTATTAATTAAGGCATATTCTTCAAAAATAGGGCAACAATTTTCAGTAATAGAAAAAATTACAAAGTTGAAATTACAAAATGTCACTAATATGATGACATGGGTAAGTGAAGTAAGGGTTTTAAAGGATCAAGATGGCTAGATTAAGTATAGATAGCAATATTTTTATGCAATATTTTGTTTGGCAAGGAATTTCAGAAAAAATAAAAAATTCTTTTATGACTGTAAATAATGATGCCAAACCAGATTTAAATGCTATTGTAGACTCCTCATTTGAGGTACTAAATAGACTTAAGGAGTGCACAAAGCAAGATAAGAACTTTGTTCCTATAAAAAACCATGTTGCTGAAACTCATGAAACTCATGATAAAAAGACTGTAAGCTTAGCAGCTGCAGTAGATTTAGGTAATAAAAATGTGTCTGGCAGATCCTCAAAGTGTATTTTATGTCAACATTTAAAATATAATGGGTATGATTCACATTATATAAGTCAGTGTCCTAAATTTAATACTCCTGAAAGTAGAGTTAAGAAAATAATTGAAATTGGTGGTTGCATTTTGTGCAGTTTGCTAAATCATGATAAGTCCCATTGTAAGTTTAAATTTAAGAAAACCCTGCTACAAAGTGTAATGCACAAAATCATGCATCTTTTTTGTGTAATAAAACTAAAAATGTAGGTACTAATGTAAAGAGTAAAAAGAATTCAAATACATCCCAAAATGAGACTACTAGTAATGTTGTTGGTTTAGGAGAGGCCTCATGTTGCAATGATGAGCCTAATCACCCTAATGTATTAGAAGTTCATTCTCTTAATACAAGTTTCATGCAAAAATATATTTTGCCAACTTTTACAGCTAAAACTCATTTAGTTGATGGTGAAATTGAATATTCTAGAGTATTATATGATTCAGCTTCAGAGTATTGTTTTGTGTCTTTATCATTAGCAAAAAAAATTAAATTATAAAATAGTAAACCATGATATTGATATAAATATCAAAGGATTTAATGAGGCTAAGAATTATAAGACAAATATTATTGAATTTAAAATCAGTTTTGGTGAAAGAGATGCAACCATTTTGGCTGCAGTTATCCCTGAAATCAAACCTAAAATTAGACTTAAGCATTCTAATGCTATCATTGAATCCTTTGATAAGGCTAATATAGAATTAGCTGATAAATTTTTGAATGATGGTTTAGGTAATATTGATATTATTTTAGGCATAAATGCTATGCACATTATTCCAGTACATGCTTGCACACTTGGTATAAAAAATGAAAAATTCCTGTTTTATTATACTTGTGCTGGAGTTATGCTCACTGGAAATGAATCAATAATTTTAAACAATTTGAACAATGTTGATGTCATAAAAAGATTTGTTGATAAAACTAATGAGTTCTGTAAAGGTATCCCTAAACTCATTAAAGGGACCCACCTTAAAAATAATAATAATAATGCAGAAAATGCTAAAAATTTATGACTACAGGAACCTTCTGTATCTTGTAGTTATATTGCCTGTAATTTCCCTGATAATTCCAACTTATCCACAGCTAATGAAGAACAACTTAATATGTCTTTAAAGAAATTAATGAATTATGAAGATTATTATGAACCATCCTTTTCTGATGAGGATAGGGGACTGGTAAAATTTGTACTTGATAATGCAGAATGTCATGAATGATGGGAGATTAATCCTTCCATGTTTATGGGATAAAAGGGTAGTAACTTTTTTACCTAATAACTATAAATTAGCCTCTAATATTTTAAAATCTACTTTAAAAAAGTTACATAAAAATCCTGTTAAATTTGAAGAATACCATAAAGTATTTATGGAACAATTAAAATCAGGAATAATTGAGAAAGTATCTTTAAATGAATTAAAAAATAATAATGAGGTATCTTTTATGGGACATATGGGTGTTTTCAGAGAACAAGTTCAAAGTACAAAATGTAGAGTAGTTTTTATGAGCAATTTGTGTGAAAAAAGTAATGATGCCCTTTCACATAATCAAATATCTCTTCCAGGTCCCAACTTGAATAATAAATTAGAAGTAGCTCTAACCCTTTTGAGATTTAATAAATTTCTTTTCATATTTGACTTTGGTGAAAGCATTTCATCAAATTTGGTTGCCATATTCAGATACAGTAAAATTACATTTCTTATGGGTTAAGGACATAAATGATTTTTCTGAGGTTGCCTATAAAATGAATCGTTTGCCTTTTGGCATGAGGTTTTCACCCAGTTTATTGATGGTTGCCTTGTATATTATATTAATTTTGCATGGTTCTATTCATGACCCATTTGAAAGTGATTTAAGAAATATGCTTTACAATTTAACTTTCATGGATAATCTTGCATATTCATCAAATTATAAATTTGACATTGATAGAGCTTTTCACAAATCTATCAATATTTTTAGCCATTTTGGTTTTGATTTACAACAATTTGGATCCAATTTGAATGAATTGGAATCAAAATTTGGTGAGGATTCTGTGGAATCCTCTGAAACAAAATTATTAGGTATTTTATGGTTGAAAGACAAAGATCTTTTAACCAACAAAAATATAAAATTAAATATTGAAGCAAATACATTAAGATCCATACTCTCATCTGTTAATAGTTGCTTTGACCCTCTGGCATTGACCTTGCCTTGTAGGAATAGGGCAAAACTATTTCTACATGGGTTACAGAAGGATGGGAGCATCACTTGGGATGTTCCCCTGGGTAATGACAGGTTGAGGGAGTGGAAGAAAATTTGCAAATCTTATAATGCAGGTGTTGAGCCTTCAATTCCCAGGTATATTGGTAATTATAATGGTATTCATGACTTATTGGTCTTTACAGATGCCAGCAAGGATTTCTATGGGTGTGTTATATATTTAAAAAATCTTGATACACATGAACTTCATTATGTCACTGCTAAAAATAAAGTAGTTTCAACTAAAGGTGTTGGTAGAACCATCCCTGTACTGGAGCTCTTTGCGGTGTCTTATGGAGTGGAGTGTGTGATAGATTTATATTCTAATCTTGCTGGGGCCTTTTGTCCCATTAAATTTCATAATTTGCATCTGTTTACAGACTCCATGATTTCCTTAAGCTGGCTTGCAGCCAAAGTAAAGAAGACCAGTAAGGTAGAAAGAAAAGGAACCATTATTAACAATAAGTTAAATAATATAATAAAATTGTGTGAGATTCATAAGGTTGTATTTCACCATGTAAAAGGTCTAAATAATCCTGCAGATATGGTTACACGTTGTATTTCTCATAAGGTGTTGCAAAAAACTAATTATTTTAAGGGTCCAAATTTGTCACAATCTGAGGAAACCATTGCATTTGAAATCCCTTTTAATATTCATTTTAACTTTCAGGTTAATGTTATTTCTTCTAACCAGGTGGAACCAGTTATTGCATTAGATAGATTTTCATCTATTAATAAAATGTGTAGGGTTACTCACTATGTTAGAAAGTATGTTTATATTTTAAAATTAAAAGTAAAATCAAAAAACCCATCTCTTTTCCCTTCCATGGAGATGATGAAATGTGATTATA
>SEYY01018797.1:22500-55772 GCA_009176605.1 Armadillidium nasatum | reverse complement strand
ACCTAATACCAATGTTGATACAGTAGTTGGATTATATTGCGATGCAGGAATTCCCGCCGTGGTATTTATATTATCAATATTGCGTGTCGGAGGGTTCTTTTATTTATCACCAGATTTAACCAAACATGAATTGAATGGATTGTTAGAGAGGGTAATTGTTAAATATGTTTTAATTCAAAATACTTACCAAGATAGAATTCCAGAAAAATTTAAATCCAAAATTCTTACCAATATTGAAATTTTAAATGTCCATTTCAGTTTAATATGTTTAACAGTTTCTGAGAGTTCTGTTCAACTGAATCTTGAAGTTATGGCTAAAGATTCATTAGCTTATGTAGTAAGTACTTCAGGCACAACAGGTTTTCCAAAAATTGTCTATGTTAATCATAAGTGTATTACTCAAAATATTGAAGATTTTAAATCTATCTTTGATATTATGGTGGATGATACTATTTTAAATTTATCTCCTCTTCATTTTGATCCTAGTATTGTTGATATATTTCTTGCTTTGAGTTATGGAGCACGATTAATTATTCTATCATCTTATATTTTAAAAAAGCCTCTTACTCTAGAGAAGGTCATGAACTCTAATCCGATTTCATTTATGCAGACGACTCCTACTCTTTTTCGAACACTGAAACCAAAATTTATACAAAGTTTATTGAGAAATGAAAATCTAAAAACTCTGGCTTTTGGGGGAGAAAACTTTCCCTCTCAAGCTGAATTCAGAGTATGGTTTAATTTAAGTTCTAAAGTTAAAATTTATAATTTATATGGTTTAACAGAAATGTCTTGCTGGGCTATGTATCATAATGTTGATGTGAATCAGTTTGTATCAGCAAAACTTGAAGAAAACATAGGTTCGTACTGTCCAATTCCTTTGGGAAAACCATTAACTGACGTAGAGATTCATTTAATAGATAAGTTTGGAAATAAAATTTCTAAAGGTGAAGGTCAAATCTTTCTAAGTGGGAAACGCAATCGTTGTTATATTGATGACCCAGATAATCCTGATCAAGGCATTGGAAATGACATTAAAACTGGAGATATTGGCTATTCTGATGGAGTAAATTTGTTTTATGTTGAACGTTCTGATAATATTATAAAACGGAATGCATGTAAAATCTCCCTGCTAGAAATTGAAATAGTGTCACAATATCTAAAAGAAGTTAGAGAAAGCTGTGGGGTTTATTCGGATAATAAAATAATCCTATTTGTTTCTTCACCTTTAAATAATTTATCAGAAGAAAAGGTAAATAATCATTTGAGAAGATTCTTACTACCTTGGAAATTACCTGATCGAGTTATAATTAAAAAGAGTTTGCCTCTAAATCGTAACTTCAAAGTCGACAGAAAAAGTCTATTAAATAGTATTACATCAGCGAATATACCAAAAGTATTAAAACCCGAAGGAAAAGATTTGTACAGGCTTTTACCAGCATTATGGAAAGAATTTATTGGTCATCATCCTGAAGATGAGGAAAATTTTATTACCAGCGGAGGAAATTCTCTACAGGCTGTTCAGTTATCAGAGAAGATTCATTTCTACATACCCGATAATACGATGGTTTTGCAAACTATTATTAATAATAAATATAAGGATTTGCTTAAATTAGCTTATAATAATAGTAAAGAGTCGGATTTCGAAATTCTTCAAGAAAATGGAAAATTTATAAAACCATATTCTTGTAGTTCTATAAAGAAAAAAGGATTATTTAAAGTTCATCACAACGGTGGACAATCTGTTGTTAGTAAAAAATTTAAATTACTTAACGAAAATCTTTTTGTAAAATGGACGGTTTGTCTTGATAAATGTATAGATTCTTCACCTTTAATATTAGAATCCAAAAATAAGATAAGAATATTTATTGGATCTCATAGCCATAAATTTATTTGTATTGATAACTTTGGTAAGATATGCTGGAAAATAAATTTGCCAGACCGAATAGAAAGCTCTGCAGTCGTTTCTAGTTCAGGAGATGCTGTTTATATAGGATGTTATGATGGATATTGTATTGTATAGACATTTATAGTGGAAATATTTTTGGACATTGAAGACGGAGGAGTTATAAAAGCCACTTGCATTGTCGATTCGCTAGTGACTCGGTTATATTTGGCTCCTATGATAAGCATTTTATTGTTGCAGTGAAAAGGGAGTTTTAAAATGGAAACCAAGCTTACAATGATATATAAAATCATCTTCAGCACTAGTTAACAATTTTGTTTTTATGGTACTTGGATGGCTATATAGTATGTTCGTGTCTTTATACTGGAAATTTATCTGGAAATATTTATTAAAAATCCAATATTTATTCTTTAATTGTATGCAGTCGCGGGATTATTTTTGGAAGTACCGACAATGCGTTTACTGTGTAAACTTTGAGTCTACAATACTTTGGAAATATAGAACGAATGGACCAATTTTTTCTTCCCCTTGCATTTTTCAGAAGGATTTTTTAAATATAATTGCCATAGGATCTCATGATAATTGTTTATATCTACTAGACATTTATGGCAAAGAATTTTTTTCTTTTCAAGCATCCTCTCCAATTTATAGCACACCCTTTATCGTTATTAACCTTAGAAAAATTTCATATACTGTTTGCAAAACAATGGTTGTATTTATTGTTAGAAGTAATTTCATTGATGGTAATTGTAAACCTTATAGTATTGGACATTACAATTAAATGATAGTGTGTTCTCACCAGTTTTTTATAGGAAAATATTTATATTGGATGGAGATAATTTTATACTGTTTAAATACTTAATACCATACACTTTCTCATTTAATAGTACTTCATTTATACTTATTATTATTATTATTAATTATTGCGGCCCCTTAAACAACTTTTATTACAAATTTCTACTTGCGGTAATAGAAGTTTTTGAGATTTAACGACTAATGTAAATTGTATTTATTTAAATGCCAAAATGTATATAGATATTTTATCTGTTGGTAATTTTTGAATAATTTTAAAAGAAATTTTGAAAATATTAAATGACTTTATACTATTGTAATAAATAAAACATCTTATACATAAATACATTTTAAATAAAGCTAGCAAGTATATTACATATAAATCTTCACATTTATTTACAAACCATTAGACTAAGTTATGTTACAACTGTTAAAAAGTTTTAAAGATGTTTTCTTAAAACGGGTTGGTAAGGTTGCCCAGGAATTCTTAATGCTCCGGTAACAGTCAATTCAGAACTGAAAATAAGAAATTAATGTAATAAAATTAAGTTTCTACTCTGAATAAGATTCAATAACTAAAAAATAAAAAAAAAAAAATCATATTTTTTTTTTTATAAGTAACAGATTTATAATAATAGTTTTTAAAATTTAAAACAAAATGCAGTAGTAAAAAGATCGACGAAAAAAAAAATTTGGTAATGGAGAAAAACTCAAAAGGTGCTGTATTTCCAAATTGGAATGGATAGTTTAGTAAAACTAAGGAGATATTCTTTGAACAAGCGAACCAATTCATGTTTTTCCTTTAAATGGTAACAACTATTATTAATGGCGTAGTTCTGAGAATTTTAATATAAGATTGTTAAACTGACTTTTCATCATTATGATTTAAGGAAATTAAGTAAAAAAATTTAAACAGAAAATAGGGAAAATCTCAAAACAAAAAAGCTGTAAATAATTTACCATTAGAGCCATTATGCATTCATTTGCCTAAGTGTAGAAAGAATTTACTAAATTTAAATTAAAGAAATGTAAACTTTGAAATAAAAACAAAATAGTTTATATACTCTATCTGTACAATTAGCTATTTTTAGTAAATGTACTGTATATGAAACCTGGATAGCCCACCTTTCAGATTTTGCGCCAACAGATTTTCCTTCAGCAATTTTTTTAGTTGCACTGTTTACAAGAACGGTTTCATCAGGCTGTACCAGTCTTCTTCCATCTCTGGTAAAATAATAGTTATTTGCTAATTTGTCATTACAACCACCAGGCAAAGATGGGGGAGGTTGAGTTCTTGCAGCAATTCTTTCTGGAAACCTCAGATAGCTTGTATGTTCTCTCTGATATATATATATCTAATTATTATATATATATTATATAATTATTAATATATTATATTAATATATTAATATATTATATATATTATTAATATTATAATATATATATTATAATATTAGTGATCGTATGGATGGGACCGGGATTCCGATTTTTTTCCGGGAGCGGGATACAAAGTGCTTTCACTGTTTAAATTTTAAAGAAAATTATCACTAAAGTTAATAACATTCCTCATTTCCTTTTAGTTAGTTTCCTTCATCGCGCAGTAGCTGTCTTCGCTGCCGCTTGACCGTGGTAATATGTAGAGCTCAGCAGCTAATTAATATTCATGTCCTGTGTCTTAGTGTTTTTTTGAACTCTTGTCTCCTTGATGGCTGAGAAATGCTTTGCCGACTTTAACACTTAATTTAACCAGATGAGGATCTCTGCATTCTGTGGCAGCAATCGAGAGAGCGTGTCAGTAATCATGTGTTTACAACTTTGAATTGTCATTCAGATAAACGTATCAGTTGAGTAACCTAGATAGATTCAGAAAAACCTTCTTTTTCATCTTCCAATAATGATATTCTTTTTTCCAATTCAAAACTTCTGCTTTTTCATTCTTCAAAGTTCTTTTTAGTGCTTCTACTGCAAATAACGTTAATTCCTTTTGTGAACCGATACTCAATGTAGCGGTTGACGTACTTCTACATGGCTTCAGTTGACAAACGAAATCCATCTCCGTGCTGTGCTGCTTAAAATTACCAGAAGGCACTTCTCGGCATTATACCGAGCATTAGGTATGGTGTTTTTGGTTTTACAGTTCCCAAACCACTTATACACCTCAAAACACCATACCTAGGTTTACTAACTCCTTCTCTCAACAAAGAACTCCATTTGCTTTTCCAATGTTTCTTCCCTCAAATTAATCCACGCCTTATTGGAATAAACTCATTCTCCATAGGCTCATTCCTCTCATACAAGGACGTTCTCCCTGACTTGCTACGACCCTTGATGTTACGTGCGCAGGACGCAGTTCCTGCTACGTAGGTCACGCGCACCTACAACTTCAACTACGGGTCCACAAGCATAGGGGTACGTCCTTCCGCACTAAACTCCCTACCTCAGCACCTGAACACTCCTCCATTCGTGAACACACACAAACAAATAATCATCCTTTCCGTTTCTTCGACTTTACCATTTTAAAATCTGCACCCTCTGAATCCGATCGAAAAATCCTTGAATCACTTTACATTAAAAACCTCCAACCCCAACTTAATATAATTCTTTCCCATCCCTCTCCTCATCTCATGACTCCCCGCCTCGACTCTCAGAGCGTGTGGTTCACAAGCTCTGAACTGGTGGTGGCCTGAAGGGCAGTATTTTGTCTGCCTGGAGGGACGGTATATGCCCTCGTTGGTAAAGGTCCGCTCTCAACAAAAAAACAAAAAAAAACCATACCTTATACCCCATCCTATTACATCATTCATCAACCAACTAAATCATAATACTCATAGTATATTTTCATTACCTTTCCTTAGTGCATCATTGTACTCACTCCGTTTGTCTAATAAAATCGTTTATTCTTAGTGTATTATATATGTGCTTATTTATTTTGTTCATAACTATTTTATTTTATTTAACATTTACTTATAACTGATAACTATATGTCTTTTATTTCTGCTCACAGATTAATTATTGCTGAAAATGCCTTCTGTCCCGACGTCAAATTAACTAAATTTGTTACTTTAAATAGTAACAATATACTTGTTTTTTAATAAATTAACTATTAAGAAATCTCAAGTATGCCTTTCTACTCTTTGTTGCATCGTTTGCTAAAATAAGGTTCCTGAGGAACAAACCGATCTCTGTTATAATAATTAATATACTATTATATAATATATATATATATATTTATATAATAATATTTATTGAAGGGATAAATGAAAATGGGAATGAACTGATTGGGATGTGTGCTGTAAGAGGTCTGACAATAAGTACATGGTTTAAGAAGAGAGATATTCATAAGTATATGTGGGTGAGTGGGGTGAACTAGGAAAGGGAGCTTTTGGATTATGTACACGTGAGATGAGAAGGTAGGAGTAAGCTGTTAGATGTTAAGGTATTAAAGGTGCTGCAATGGGTATATCGGACCATTACTTGGTAGTGGCGGAGTAAAAGTTAAAGGGGGTTGGGAAAGAGTAAGAGAGGTGGTGGAAAGTGGAAGACTGGGGAAGAGGAAATACATAGATAAGAAGATATGGGGGAGGTAAGGGGAATAAGTTGAGGTAATAGAGAAGAATGGGAAATTGAAAGGATCATTGATGGAGGTTGAAGAGGTGTGTTTGAAGAGGATAGGATCGTCATTACGGGGAGTGAGGGTGGAATTAGTGAAAGAAAGAAAAACTTAACAGTATCTGAGTACAGAGGATTAGGGATTGGGTTGTTTAAGGAGATGTAGGGAGGTAAGAGGAAAAAAAAGAGTTGAAGAGAGTGAGCAGAAAATACCAAATTTAAGGAGAGTAAAATGTTTTGGAAGGAGGAAGGGAGGTGGAAAGGAAGTGGTAAATACAAGAGAGAAAATGTGGGAGATGGAGAGGAGGGTACTTTAGTGAATTATTGAATGGGAGAAGTGATTGGGGAGAGAGTTGTGGAAAGGAATGGGGAGGTGGTGGATGGGAAAGAGGAGAGGTGGTGGAAGTAGCAGTATTAGTGAATTCTGGGGAAAACTTGATGTTGGTGAGAGAATTTGAAGGGAAATGTGTAAACAAGATGGATAATAGCAAAAAGTTAATGGGGGTTAGGGGAGGTTGAGAGAGGAGGATTGGGGGGGTGTAGAGATTGGAGAAGGTGAAAGAATTAAAATATTCGGGAATGTTGGTGGAAAGAAAAGGGGATGGAAAAGGAAAAAAGAATAGAATGTGGGTTATTGAGGGATTGGGAATATATGGAAGAAAGGGAAAACGTCAAAGGAAATTAATACGAATGTATGTGTATGCGTTTTGCTATCTTAATGATGGTGTGAAACATGGATGATGATGCTCAGGTGAGGAATGATAAAATATTGAGATGAAGGGACTGAAACGATATGTGGTTTGAGAAGATTAGATAGGATAAAAACAAAGAATGAGATGTGTGGATGGAAGGGGATGGTTGATTGAGTAGAGGAGTGTGTACTAAGTTGGTTTTGGCATTTTGTGATGGATGAAAACACTTGGTTGGCGATGCTTAAATCTGAGGTGGAGGGAGAGGAAGCAAAAGATAATGTAGTGAACAACATTTTTGGAAAAGTTTGAGTTTAAAGAGGTCAGGACATCACATCCCTTGCTCCAATTGCAACTTAAAAATACATAGGTGAAACTATAAACTTTAAAAGAAGACAATATCAACACAAACACGATTTAAATAAGACAATCAAAACTCCGGGAAAAAATCGCTGAATCTTTCTAAATAATATCCCAAACTTTAACCAAAACACAGGAGACTACAAAATAGATCAATTGCAAAACTCCATGATGCTCCATTCACCTTATTACAAAAGAATTATGAGAAACACTCTACAGAGCAGCCACATCATTTCTGAAAGAGGCTTCTAACCGAAAGCAGCGAGTGTGTAATTTATTAACGGCATTGGTTAAGGATATATATATATATTAATATATATATATATATATATTTCTTTTATTCATTAATTCTCACAATTTTAAATGAAAATACTAAAAAGTCAACATCTTACTATAAATATTAGCATCACATTTACATTCATAATAAAAACTTGAAAAATGTCAAAAATCATTATAAAATTTTTAAATGATAAACACTTACCCCTAAGAGAAAGCTTCTAACTCTTTGAAGAAATGGAGAAACATCATGAGGCAACTTAGCAGGCGGCATATTTATCTAGTTACTTTATTTATTTTTTTCTTGAAATTTTTCTGAAACCTGGCAAGGCAGAATATTAAAACATGAAGAAATATACTAATGCCATATCTTAAGTAGGCCTACATATTGAAATAAAATGAAATATATACTAGCGATGTTTATGGAGTATTAGAGCTGCAATCAGAATGAAAAACAGGTTGTGATAATAAAACTTTGAAAACCTGTCTTTAATTTAAAACTGATCAGCATTTCCTTCAAAGAAATTACATTCTGCAATTATGAAGTGATTTCAAAGCTACTGATATTCTTCAGAAGCTCCTTATTGTTTTTATTTAAGCATGTCTGATTTATTCAGGATTTTATAACACAACTCTTGGACTTCAATTTGAATTTGGAAAATGAAAAAAGGTGTGGATGGAGAAGGGGAATGGTTGATACTTAATTAAATTAAATTAAATCTGCTGAGCAAGAGGGATGTGAGATGATTGTTGTGATGATGACCTTCAAAACTTACACTTTGAAGACAGAGCAAGCATTGTAATGAAAAAGAAAACAGATGTGGCACACTAAAGTTTGGTCACTAGTGCTTATCATTATTTTTCAACTATCTCAAAATATCACAATAAAGTCTGGCATTGTCTACTGAGCTGTAGGAATTAACAGTGCACAATCCCTTGATACCGAGAAGAAATATATATATAGTATACATAAATTATCAACATGTTCCTCATTCTATTCCTAATTGCATTACCTTCTTTGGTCTCTTCCCCTCCAACAGCTACTTTGTACTTTGGTCATTATTCTACTTTTGAGATCATGGAAAAATTGTGGAATGAACTAGCATGTGTTAACAAAAACATTAAACAAAACCTCTGGGGACCATAGCTCAAAAACATTAACATACCAACTCCAACATATCTCCACCACTGAACCTCAAAGGTTACAGATTCTACCTTGCATTGTCAATGAGCAGCAGGTTCAGTCTGATTTCATTTTGAAATATTATATATATATATATATATATATATATATATATATATATATATATATATATATATAATAATATATATATATATATACAATGAGAAATTAAATAAAAAAATGAAAAATTTAACCACTATGCTCAGATTTTGATGAAAACTTCCATATGCCATCTACCGTGGCTCAAACGGTAGGGTGATTGACTCATGTGCTTGAGGGCGCCGGTTCAATTCCTCTTGGGAATCCTAGGTATATACTATCTAGAAAAGTTCCTCTTCTCGAATTGGGCAATGCCCGTGAGATATGAACTTTTATTTAAATATATATATATATATATATATTATATATATTATATATATATATATATATATATATATATATATTATATATATATTATATATATATATATATATATATATATATATAGGGTTATTCCATGTTCCAAACTCATTTTCTATAATTTTAGTTTCCTAAGACCAATACTTTTCAAATTATGGGGGTTAAAGTTTATGGGGGATTTGCCCCTGCCCCTTCACTTTGAAAGCTTATAACTTTCCTGCCATTAAGCATAAAACCATACACATATATATATATATTTTTGAAATTTGCATAAAAGGATATCTAGTGGTACTAATTTCAAGGATCTAGTTTTATAGTGAAAAAACTATTTGTATTTTTCATCTCTTCCTCCACCACCTATTGAAAGTTTAAATCCCTAATTTTTATTTTTGGTTAATAAACTACCAATATACTTTAAATAATTTACGAAAACTAACCACTTACATGTGGTAAAACTTACCAATAAATAATAAAAATTCCCGTGCACAGTGTTAAAATCATTGAGTATACAAAAAATTGTTCTAAATAAAAAATGTGTATCTCACTCAACTATACAACCTCTGAAAATTTCATGAACTCGTCACAGATAGGAAAAAAAGTTATGCCCAAAAATATAAAATTTTTACATTTCATGAAATGTCACATTTATTTTGCAAAAAAAATAAATATTTTTTGGCATAACTTTTTTTTTATCCATGAAGAGTTCTTGAAATTTTCAGAGGTTGTATAGTTGGGTGAGATACGCATTTTTTTTAGAACGAATATTTGTATACCCAATGATTTTGACCCTGCACACAAGAATTTTTAAAATTTCCTGAGCACCACTAAAATAGTTGGGTATATAAAAAATTTTTCTAAATGAAAAATGTGTGACTTACCCAACTGTACAATCTCAAAAAATTTTACTTTTTTTATACATATCCAACTATGGACCAACTGAGGCCCCAGATCTGGCCAACCCCAGCTAAAAATCAGGGAAACGGGTTTGCCTGCCAGGGTTAAAATTGCAATTTATACTTATTAATGGTGGATTAAATCAAACAATCACTATAAGAAAATTAAGATTTTTCTTCGTTTTTTCAATATTTTCTTTTTCTTTTGACTGCTCCTCTTCTGCTAGTGAATGTTCATCTTTGTGTTTTGATTTTTAGAAGCTCCCATGAAGATTTGGTTGAAAACGGAAGTTAAAGAAATGGGACGGTAATTTAAGGGTTTAGAGTGATCCTTCTCTCTCCGCTACAGTCTGAAGGAGCATACGTTTCCACCATAGTATATAGATATTAGTATTACCGTGTTTCTACCAAGAAGTGAAGTTTCAATATATATCGATATCGATAATCTGTTTACTATAATATCGATGATATTTTCAAATATCGATATTTTAGTATCGAACCAATGATATTTTTTATTTATTTTTTTTTTTTTGCTTTTAAAAATTTTGAGTAGTTTTTGCTTCTTTATAAAATAAAATTTAAGTACAATTTGTTATTTTTTATTTTTATCATATATATATAATAAAGGTTAAGCAAAGTTTACTATATAGGGTAAACTTGGGTTAAGAAGTTGTATGACCTTTAGATATATGGAAATATCGATATTGATATATAAATGCAAATTTTTTGAAATTTGTATTATTTAACTTTCATTTCATATTTATGCCTATTATTACTATTATTATTATTATTGTTATTATTATTATTTTAATTATAATTATTATTTAGTTTTCTAGAGTACTTAGTTCGACTTATCACAACATGAACGATCAACGTTGCCGTGTGATACAGGCCTAACCGATGGATGAGTCAACGTTGCCGTGGGATAAAGCCTACTGCCGTATTACACCATATATATATACTTAAATAAATATATATCTTTTTGATATAGAAAATTTTTTTTACACTTGACATTCTTTATTGGTAATTGCTTATTTAAAAGTTGCAAAAACGCAGGAAGACTCCAATTTGTGGATCAAATTTCAGCTATATCCCTAATATTCATTTTAAAAACTAAAATTTCACCGACTAAGATTGGAGCTCTGATCTTTTCACCATTACATTAGTATTTTATAGTTCTTTAAAGGTAATTTAATGAAAATTCCGAGAAATTTCCTTACGAGTTCGAAAATTTGTCCTTAAAATTAAAAAAAAGTAATGTCCAATTTAATAAAACTGTTACCACTAACTTTGCAACTGTAATAAATAGGTGACTAGTGGGTTTGAAGCTCTGTTCTTTTCATGATTAGATTGATCTTTTATAGGGATGATTTAATGAAAAGTCCGAAAAATTTATCTTGAGTTCGAAAATTTGTCCATAAACAAAATAAATAAATATTAAAAAAAAAAGTAATGTCAAATTTGGTAAACCATTGATTTCACTAATTTTCCGCTGTAATAAAAAGATAACTACTGAGTTTGAACCTTTTAACCATTAGATTAGTTATAGTTTTATGGACATGATTTCATGAAAAGTCCGAAACATTTCCTTTTGGGTCCGAAAATTTTTAATTAAATTAAATGTTAAAGGTTCATACTCAGTAGTTATCTTTTTATTAACAGAGGAAAATTAGTGAAATCAATGGTTTACCAAATTTGACATTACTTTTTTTTTTTTAATATTTATTATTGTTTATGGACAAATTTTCGAACTCAAGATAAATTTTTCGGACTTTTCATTAAATCATCCCTATAAAAGATCAATCTAATCATGAAAAGAACAGAGCTTCAAACCCAGTAGTTACCTATTTATTACAGTTGCAAAGTTAGTGGTAACAGTTTTATTAAATTGGACATTACTTTTTTTTTAATTTTAAGGACAAATTTTCGAACTCTTAAGGAAATTTCTCTTAATTGTCATTAAATTACCTTTAAAGAACTATAAAATACTAATGTAATGGTGAAAAGATCAGAGCTCCAATCTTAGTCGGTGAAATTTTAGTTTTTAAAATGAATATTAGGGATATAGCTGAAATTTGATCCACAAATTGGAGTCTTCCTGCGTTTTTGCAACTTTTAAATAAGCAATTACCAATAAAGAATGTCAAGTGTAAAAAAAAATTTCCTATATCAAATAGATATATATATTTATTTAAGTATATATATATATATGGTGTGTAATACGGCAGTAGGCTTTATCCCACGGCAACGTTGATTCATCTATCGGTTAGGCCTGTGTCACACGGCAACGTTGATCGTTCATGTTGTGATAAGTCGAACTAAGTACTCTAGAAAACTAAGTAAAATTATAATTAAAATAATAATAATAATAATAATAATAATAATATAATAATAATAATAATAATAATAACAATAATAGTAATAATAGGCATTAATATGAAATGAAAGTTAAATAATAAAAATTTCAAAAAATTTGCATTTATATATCAATATCGATATTTCCATATATCGAAAGGTCATACAACTTCTTAACCCAAGTTTACCCTATATAGTAAACTTTGCTTAACCTTTATTCATATAAATATGATAAAATCAAAAATAACAAATTGTACTTAAATTTTATTTTATAAAGGAGCAAAAAACTACTCAAAATTTTTAAAAGCAAAAAAAAAAAAAAAAAAATATCGTTGGTTCGTTACTAAAATATCGATATTTGAAAATATCATCTAGTAAACAGATTATCGATATCGATATATATTGAAACTTCACTTCTTGGTAGAAACACTGTAATATCTATATACTATGGTGGAAACGTATGCTCCTTCAGACTGTGGCGGAGGTAGAAGGATCACTCTAATAAACGGTTATTAAACCCTTAAATTACCGTCCCATTTCTTTAACCTCCGTTTTCAACCAGATCTTCATGGGAGCTTCTAAAAATCAAAACACAAAGATGAACATTCACTAGCAGAAGAGGAGCGGTCAAAAGAAAAAGAAAATATTGAAAAAACGAAGAAAAATCTTAATTTTCTTATAGATTGTTTGATTTAATCCACCATTAATTAGGATAAATTGCAATTTTAACCCTGGCAGGCAGGCAAACCCCAGTTTCCCTGATTTTTAGCTGTGGCCTGGGTCAGTAAAAATAGCTGGGGTTGGCCAGATCTGGGGCCTCAGTTGGTCCATAGTTGGATATATATAAAAAAATTAAATTTTTTTTTTGAGATTGTACAGTTGGGTAAGTCACACATTTTTCATTTAGAAAAATTTTTTATATACCCAACTATTTTAGTGGTGCTCAGGAAATTTTAAAAATTCGTGTGTGCAGGGTCAAAATCATTGGGTATACAAATATTCGTTCTAAAAAAAATGCATCTCACCCAACTATACAACCTCTGAAAATTTCAAAGAACTCTTCATGGATAAAAAAAAGTTATTCCCAAAAAATATTTTTTTTTTTTTCAAAATAAAAGTGACATTTCATGAATGTAAAATTATTATATTTTTGGGCATAACTTTTTTTTCTATCTGTGACGAGTTCATGAAATTTTCAGAGGTTGTATAGTTGAGTGAGATACACATTTTTTATTTAGAACAATTTTTTGTATACTCAATGATTTTAACACTGTGCACGGGAATTTTTATTATTTATTGGTAAGTTTTACCACATGTAAGTGGTTAGTTTTCGTAAATTATTTAAAGTATATTGGTAGTTTATTAACCAAAAATAAAAATTAGGGATTTAAACTTTCAATAGGTGGTGGAGGAAGAGATGAAAAATACAAATAGTTTTTTCACTATAAAACTAGATCCTTGAAATTAGTACCACTAGATACTCCTTTTTTATGCAAATTTCAAAAATATATATATATATGTGTATGGTTTTATGCTTAATGGCAGGAAAGTTATAAGCTTTCAAAGTGAAGGGGCAGGGGCAAATCCCCTAAACTTTAACCCCCATAATTTGAAAAGTGTTGGTCTTAGGAAACTAAAATTTCAGAAAATGTTTGGAACATGGAATAACCTATATATATATATATATATATATATATATATATATATATATATATATATATATATATATATATATATATATATATATATATATATATATATATATATATATATATATATATATATATATATATTTTAAATAAAAGTTCACATCTCATGGGCATTGCCCAATTCGAGAAGAGGAACTTTTCTAGATAGTATATACCTAGGATCCCAAGAGGAATCGAACCGGCACCCTCAAGCACGTGAGTCAATCACCCTACCGTTTGAGCCACGGTAGATGGCATATGGAAGTTTTCATCAAAATCTGAGACATAGTGGTTAAATTTTTCATTTTTTTTGTTATAATTTCTCCTGGAATGTCATATATATATATATATATATATATATATATATATATATATATATATATATATATATATATATATATATATATATATATATATATATATAATTTTCAAAATGAAATCAGACTGAACCTGCTGCTCATTGACAATGCAAGGTAGAATCTCTAACCTTTGAGGTTCAGTGGTGGAGATATGTTGGAGTTGGTATGTTAGATGTTTTTGAGCTATGGTCCCCAGAGGTTTTGTTTAATGTTTTTGTTAACACATGCTAGTTCATTCCACAATTTTTCCATGATTTCAAAAGTAGAATAATGACCAAAGTTTAAAGTAGCTGTTGGAGGGGAAGAGACCAAAGAAGGTAATGCATTTAGGAATAGAATGAGGAACATGTTGATAATTTATGTATACTATATATATATTTCTTCTTGGTATCAAGGGATTGTGCACTGTTAATTCCTACAGCTCAGTAGACAATGCCAGACTTTATTGTGATATTTTGAGATAGTTTAAAGATAATGATCAGCACTAGTGACCAAACTTTAGTGTGCCACATCTGTTTTCTTTTTCATTATAATGCTTGCTCTGTCTTCAAAGTGTAAGTTTTGAAGGTCATCATCACAACAATCATCTCACATCCCTCTTGCTCAGCAGATTTAATTTAATTTAATTTAATTAAGTATCAACCATTCCCCTTCTCCATCCACACCTTTTTTCATTTTCCAAATTCAAATTGAAGTCCAAGGGTTGTGTTATAAAATCCTGAATAAATCAGACATGCTTAAATAAAAACAATAAAGAGCTTTTGAAGAATATCAGTAGCTTTGAAATCACTTCATAATTGCAGAATGTAATTTCTTTGAAGGAAATGCAGATCGGTTTTAAATTAGAGACAGGTTTTCAAAGTTTTATTATCACAACCTGTTTTTCATTCTGATTGCAGCTCTAATACTCCATAAACATTGCTAGTATATATTTAATTTTATTTCAATATGTAGGCCTACTTAAGATATGGCATTAGTATATTTCTTCATGTTTTAATATTCTGCCTTGCCAGGTTTCAGAAAAATTTCAAGAAAAAAATAAATAAAGTAACTAGATAAATATGCCGCCTGCTAAGTTGCCTCATGATGTTTCTCCATTTCTTCAAAGAGTTAGAAGCTTTCTCTTAGGGGTAAGTGTTTATCATTTAAAAATTTTATAATGATTTTTGACATTTTTCAAGTTTTTATTATGAATGTAAATGTATGCTAATATTTATAGTAAGATGTTGACTTTTTAGTATTTTCATTTAAAATTGTGAGAATTAATGAATATGCAAAGAAATATATATATATATATATTTTTTTTTCACCTTTCCCACACTCGTGGGGTGATGCCCGCCATAATTCCTTCACAAACGTACTTACATACCTCACACTTCACTTCCCCCCCTCACCACACTCTTCCATCTTCCTCTGCCCTCATCCAAATTTAAACCCCTTCCACTCAAAATCTCCTTCACTTCATCCATCCATCTCCACTTTGGCTTTCCTCTCCCTCCACCTCAGATTTAAGCATTCTGCACACCATCCTGTCATCATCCATTCTACAACATACCCAAACCACCTTAGTACACCCTCCTCTGCTCTATCAACCATTACCCTTCTCCATCCACACATCTCATTTATTGTTTCTTATCCTATCTACTCTTCTCAAACCACATATCGCTCTCAATCCCTTCATCTCGAATACATTTTATCATTTCCTCACCTGAGCATTCATCATCCATGTTTCACATCCATACATTACAGATAGCAAACGCATACACTCAAACATTCGTACCTTAATTTCCTTTGACGTTTTCCCTTTCTTCCATATTTCCCTTAATCCCCCAACACTTTCATTCCTTTCACCACTATATTTTTTATTTCCTTTTTTTTATCGATCCTTTTCTTTCCACCAACATTCCCGAATATTTTAATTCTTCCACCTTCTCCAATCTCTACACCCCCAATCCTCCTCTCTCAACCTCCCCCTAACCCCCATTACTTTTTGCTGGATTTATCCCCAATCCTTTGTTTACACATTTCCCTTCAAATTCTCTCACCAACATCAAGTTTTCCCCAGAATCCGCCACAAACACTGCATAACCCGCAAACAGCAGTACATTTACCTCCCATTCACCCTCCTTACTACTCAGCCTAATACCCTTTCCTTCCCTATCAATTTCCTTAACTACACCATCCATGAACAGGTTATAAATAACCATGGAGACATTACACATCCCTGTCTCAACCCTATTCCTACGTTAAACCAATCAGTAAGCTCCCTCTTCACTTACACCCTCACTCTACAATTTTTGTAAAAGGCTTTGATCCCATTCAATAATCTTCCTCCTACCTCCCAACCTTCTCTCAGTATCTCAAACAATTTCCTCCTACATACTCTATCATATGCTTTCTCTAAATCTTCAAAGCATAAATACCCCACTTTACCTTTTTCATGCAACTTTTCACAATCATCCTTAGCATAAACACCTGGTCCACACATCCCCTACCTTCTCTAAAACCCTCTTGTTCCTCTCTTGTCAATTTTTTCACTCTCTTCACTAATACCGCTACTTCCACCACCTCTCCTCTTTCCCATCCACCACCTCCCCATTCCTTTCCACCACTCTCTCCCCAATCACTCTTCTCCCATTCAATAATTCACTAAAGTACCCTCTCCATCTCTCTCCCACATCTTTCTCTCCTTGTATTAACTCACCATCTTCTCCTTTCACTCCCTCTCCTTACCTTCTTCCAGAACATTTTACCTCTCCTTAAATTTTTTTGCTAATTTTCTGCTCCACTCCTCTTCAACTCCCTTTTTTTTCCTCTTAACCTCCCTACATCTCTCCTTAAACACAACCCAATCCCTATCCTCCTTTGTACTCAGATACTGTTAAAGGCTTTCTTTCTTTCTTTTAACTAAATTCCACCTCTCACTCCCCGTATATATACCGATCCATATCCTCTTCACCCCACACACCATTCTAGCAACCTCCATCAATGATCCTTTCAATTTACCCCATTCTTCTTCTACTCCCTCTACCTCCCTCCATATCTATCCCATCTATGTAGTCTTCTCTCTTCCCCAACTCTTCCAGTCTTTCCACCACCTCTCTTACTCTTTCCCAACCCCCTTTAACTTTTACTCTCGCCACTACCAAGTAATGGTCCGAGATACCCATTGCAGCACCCTTTAATACCTTAACATCTAACAGCGTACTCCTACCTTCTCATCTCACGCGTACATAATCCAAAAGCTCCCTTTCCTAGTTCACCCCACTCACCCACATATACTTATGAATATCTCTCTTCTTAAACCATGTACTTATTGTCAGACCTCTTACAGCACACATCCCAATCAGTTCATTCCCATTTTCATTTATCCCTTCAACTCCAAATGGGCTACTATATATATATATATATATATATATATATATATATATATATATATATATATATATATATATATATATATATATATATATATATATATATATATATATATATATATATATATATATATATATATATATATATATATATATATATATATAACAGAGATCGGTTTGTTCCTCAGGAACCTTATTTTTAGCAAAAACAGGATTGCAAACAAAGCGTAGAAAGGCATACTTGAGTTATTAATAGTTAACATTTATTGACAAAAACAGAGTATATTGTTACTATTTAAATGTAACAAATTTAATGTTAGTTTGACCTTTGGGAACACCTAGGCCCATTTTCAGCAATAATTAATGTGTGAGCAGAAATAAAAGACATATAGTTATCAGTTATGAGATAAATGTTAAATGTTAAAGTAAAATGAAAATAGTTATGAACATAATATAATAAAGCACATATATAATACACTAAGAATAAACGGATTTATATTAGACACAAACAGGAGTAAGAACAATGATACACTAAGTTGAAAGGCGGATAATGAAATAATACATATGAGTAGATTATGATTTAGTTGGTTGGATGAATGATGTAATAGGATGGGGTATAGGTATGGATTTTTTTTTTGTTTTGTTTCTGAGAGCGGACTTCACCTACGAGGGCATATGCCGTCCCTCCAGGCAGACAAAATACTGCCCTTCAGGCCACCACCAGTTCAGAGCTTGTGAACCACACGCTCTGAGAGTCTAGGAGGGGAGTCATGAGATGAGGAGAGGGATGGGAAAGAATTATATTCAGTTGGGGTTGGAGGTTTTTAATGTAAAGTGATTCAAGGATTTTTCGATCGGATTCAGAGGGTGCAGATTTTAAAATGGTAAAGTCGGAGAAACGGAAAGGATGATTATATGTTTGTGTGTGTTCACGAATGGAGGAGTGTTCAGGTGCTGAGGTAAGGAGATTAGTGCGGAAGGACGTACCCCTATGCTTGTGGACCCGTAGTTGAAGTTGTAGGTGCGTGTGACCTACGTAGCAGGAACTGCATCCTGCGCACGTAAACTTATATACCACCGAGGGTCGTAGCAAGTCAGGGAGGACGTCCTTGTATGAGAGGAATGAGTTTATTCCAATAAGGCGTGGATTAATTTGAGGAAAGAAACGTTGGAAAAGTAAATGGAGTTCTTTGTTGAGAGAAGGAGTTAGTGAACCTAGGTATGGTGTTTTGAGGTGTATTAGTAGTTTGGGAACTACTAATACACCTCAAAACACCATACCTAACTTCTCGGCATAATGCCGAGAAGTGCCTTCTGGTAATACTTTAAGCAGCACAGCACGGAGATGGGCATTTCAGTTTGTCAACTGAAGCCATGTAGAAGTACGTCAACCGCTAACATTAAGTTGAGTATCGGTTCGACAAAAGGAATTAACGTTTATTTGCAGTAGAAGCATAGAAAGGAATTTGAAGAATGTAGAAAGATGCAGAAACAAAAAGTTTTACAATTGTCAAAAAAGAAAATCATTAATTATTGGGAGATGAAAAAGATTTTTCCGAATGTTGCTCGCTTTGTTCAACGTTTGCTATTGGCACAACCGAGTAGCGTTTTATCTGAATGACAATTCAAAGTTGGTAAACACATGATTACTGACACGCGCTCTCGATTGCTGCCACAGAATGCAGAGATCCTCATCTGGTTGAAATTACAATGGTTAAAGTGGGCAGAAGCATTTTCTCAGTCCTCAAGGAGGGCAGGGAGTTCAAAAACAAACACTAAAACACAGGACATGAATATTAATTGGCTGCTGAGCTCGACATATTACCGCAGTCAAGCAACAGCGAAGACTGCGACTGTACAGTGAAGGAGACTAACTAAAAGGAATCTTATTAACGTTAATGTTATTAACTTTAGTGATATAATTTTTCTTTAAAATTTAAGTAAAGCCACTTTTGTATCCCGACTCCCGAAAAAAATCGTAATCCCGGTCCCGTAATACCATACGATCACTGATATATATATATATATATATATATATATATATATATATATATATATATATATATATATATATATATATATATATATATATAATATATATATATATATATATATATATATATATATATATATATATATATCAGAGAGAACATACAAGCTATCTGAGGTTTCCAGAAAGAATTGCTGCAAGAACTCAACCTCCCCCATCTTTGCCTGGTGGTTGTAATGACAAATTAGCAAATAACTATTATTTTACCAGAGATGGAAGAAGACTGGTACAGCCTGATGAAACCGTTCTTGTAAACAGTGCAGCTAAAAAACTTACTGAAGGAAAATCTGTTGGCGCAAAATCTGAAAGGTGGGCTATCCAGGTTTCATATATAATACATTTACTAAAAAATAGCTAATTGTACAGATAGAGTATATAAACTATTTTGTTTTTATTTCAAAGTTTACATTTCTTTAATTTAAATTTAGTAAATTCTTTCTACACTTAGGCAAATGAATGCATAATGGCTCTAATGGTAAATTATTTACAGCTTTTTTGTTTCTGAGATTTTCACTATTTTCTGTTTTAAATTTTTTTTACTTAATTTCCTTAAATCATAATGATGAAAAGTCAGTTTAACAATCTTATATTAAAATTCTCAGAACTACGCCATTAATAATAGTTGTTACCATTTAAAGGAAAAACATGAATTGGTTCGCTTGTTCAAAAGAATATCTCCTTAGTTTTACTTAAACTATCCATTCCAATTTGGAAATACAACACCTTTTGAGTTTTTCTTCATTACCAAATTTTTTTTTTCGTCGATCTCTTTTACTACTGCCATTTTTGTTTTTAAATTATTTATTAGTTTGCTATCTATTCACAATCTATTACTTATCAAAAATCCTCATATTGATTTTTTTTTTTTTTTAGTTAGAGTTCGAATCTCATTCAAGAGTAGAAAATAATTTTATTTTACTAATTAATTTTTCTTATTTTCAGTTCTGAATTGACTGTTACCGGAGCATTAAGAATTCCTGGGCAACCTTACCAACCCGTTTTAAGAAAACATCTTTAAAACTTTTTAACAGTTGTAACATAACTTAGTCTAATGGTTTGTAAATAAATGTGAAGATTTATATGTAATATACTTGCTAGCTTTATTTAAAATGTTATTTATGTATAAGATGTTTTATTTATTACAATAGTATAAAGTCATTTAATATTTTCAAAATTTCTTTTAAAATTATTCAAAAATCTACCAACAGATAAAATAACTATATACATTTTGGCATTTAAATAAATACAATTTACATTAGTCGTTAAATCTCAAAAACTTCTATTACCGCAAGTAGAAATTTGTAATAAATAGTTGTTTAAGGGGCCGGCAATAATTTAATAATAATAATAAAGGTATAAATGAAAGTACTATTAAATGAGAAAGTGTATGGTATTAAGTATTTAAACAGTATAACATATTATCTCTACATCCAATATAAATATTTTCCTTATAAAAAACTGGTGAAGAAAAAACACTATCATTTAATTGTAATGTCCTAATACTATAAGGTTTACAATTACCATCAATGAAATGTACTTCTAAACAATAAATACAACCACTTGTTTCTGCAAACAGTATATGAAATTTTTCTAAGGTTTCAATAACGATAAAGGGTGTGCTATAAATTGGAGAGGATGCTTGAAAAGAAAAAAATTCTTTGCCATAAATGTCTAGTAGATATAAACAATTATCATGAGATCCTATGGCAATTATATTTAAAAAATCCTTCTGAAAAATGCAAGGGGAAGAAAAAATTGGTCCATTCGTTCTATATTTCCAAAGTATTGTAGACTCAAAGTTTACACAGTAAACGCAATTGTCGGTACTTCCAAAAATAATCCCGCGACTGCATACAATTAAAGAACTAAATATTGGATTTTTAATAAATATTTTCCAGACTAAATTTCCAGTATAAAGACACGAACATACTATATAGCCATCCAAAGTACCAGTAAAAACAAAATTATTAACTAGTGCTGAAGATGATTTTATATATCCATTGGTAAGCTTGGTTTTCCATTTTAAAACTCCCTTTTCACTGCAACAATATAAATGCTTATCATAGGAGCCAAATATAACCGAGTCACTAGCTGAATCGACAATGCAAGTAGCTTTTATAACTCCCTCCGTCTTCAATGTCCAAAAATATTTTCCACTATAAATGTCTATACAATACAATATGCCATCATAACATCCTATATAAACAGCATCTCCTGAACTAGAAACGACTGCAGAGCTTTCTATTCGGTCTGGCAAATTTATTTTCCAGCATATCTTACCAAAGTTATCAATACAAATAAATTTATGGCTATGAGATCCAATAAATATTCTTATCTTATTTTTGGATTCTAATATTAAAGGTGAAGAATCTATACATTTATCAAGACAAACCGTCCATTTTACAAAAAGATTTTCGTTAAGTAATTTAAATTTTTTACTAACAACAGATTGTCCACCGTTGTGATGAACTTTAAATAATCCTTTTTTCTTTATAGAACTACAAGAATATGGTTTTATAAATTTTCCATTTTCTTGAAGAATTTCGAAATCCGACTCTTTACTATTATTATAAGCTAATTTAAGCAAATCCTTATATTTATTATTAATAATAGTTTGCAAAACCATCGTATTATCGGGTATGTAGAAATGAATCTTCTCTGATAACTGAACAGCCTGTAGAGAATTTCCTCCGCTGGTAATAAAATTTTCCTCATCTTCAGGATGATGACCAATAAATTCTTTCCATAATGCTGGTAAAAGCTTGTACAAATCTTTTCCTTCGGGTTTTAATACTTTTGGTATATTCGTTGATGTAATAATATTTAATAGACTTTTTCTGTCGACTTTGAAGTTACGATTTAGAGGCAAACTCTTTTTAATTATAACTCGATCAGGTAATTTCCAAGGTAGTAAGAAGCTTCTCAAATGATTATTTACTTTTTCTTCTGATAAATTATTTAAAGGTGAAGAAACAAATAGGATTATTTTATTATTCGAATAAACCCCACAGCTTTCTCTAACTTCTTTTAGATATTGTGACACTATTTCAATTTCTAACAGGGAGATTTTACATGCATTCCGTTTTATAATATTATCAGAACGTTCAACATAAAACAAATTTACTCCATCAGAATAGCCAATATCTCCAGTTTTAATGTCATTTCCAATGCCTTGATCAGGATTATCTGGGTCATCAATATAACAACGATTGCGTTTCCCACTTAGAAAGATTTGACCTTCACCTTTAGAAATTTTATTTCCAAACTTATCTATTAAATGAATCTCTACGTCAGTTAATGGTTTTCCCAAAGGAATTGGACAGTACGAACCTATGTTTTCTTCAAGTTTTGCTGATACAAACTGATTCACATCAACATTATGATACATAGCCCAGCAAGACATTTCTGTTAAACCATATAAATTATAAATTTTAACTTTAGAACTTAAATTAAACCATACTCTGAATTCAGCTTGAGGGGGAAAGTTTTCTCCCCCAAAAGCCAGAGTTTTTAGATTTTCATTTCTCAATAAACTTTGTATAAATTTTGGTTTCAGTGTTCGAAAAAGAGTAGGAGTCGTCTGCATAAATGAAATCGGATTAGAGTTCATGACCTTCTCTAGAGTAAGAGGCTTTTTTAAAATATAAGATGATAGAATAATTAATCGTGCTCCATAACTCAAAGCAAGAAATATATCAACAATACTAGGATCAAAATGAAGAGGAGATAAATTTAAAATAGTATCATCCACCATAATATCAAAGATAGATTTAAAATCTTCAATATTTTGAGTAATACACTTATGATTAACATAGACAATTTTTGGAAAACCTGTTGTGCCTGAAGTACTTACTACATAAGCTAATGAATCTTTAGCCATAACTTCAAGATTCAGTTGAACAGAACTCTCAGAAACTGTTAAACATATTAAACTGAAATGGACATTTAAAATTTCAATATTGGTAAGAATTTTGGATTTAAATTTTTCTGGAATTCTATCTTGGTAAGTATTTTGAATTAAAACATATTTAACAATTACCCTCTCTAACAATCCATTCAATTCATGTTTGGTTAAATCTGGTGATAAATAAAAGAACCCTCCGACACGCAATATTGATAATATAAATACCACGGCGGGAATTCCTGCATCGCAATATAATCCAACTACTGTATCAACATTGGTATTAGGTAACAACTTCAAATGATTACTTATAATTGCACTCGTTGTTAAACTTCTCTGATACAGTTCCTTGTAGGTAATGGAAAGTTCACTCTCTTCATCTATAGAAATAATAATAATAATTATTATTTTTATTAAATAAAACTTTAATTTTATCAGAAGCTGCATTACATTTGAAAGCAGGAGAAAATTCACTTGAGCTAGAGCTCAAAAAACAGAGGGATCCGTGGTAAAAATTGTAGCCAACTGATAAAAATTATCACAGGTTTTGAGATTAAAATGTATATTGAGGGAAGGAAGAAATATAAAAATATGACTAGCTTATTAAGAATGTCATAAAGTTGGAGTAAAGAAGCTGAAGAAGTAAGATTTATGATCACACACAGAAGAGTGAAACTGCATAATGAATAAAACAAAAAAGGGCCAGTAAATGAAATAAAAATTAAATGGAGATATTTTTTTTATTGGTAGGATAGTTACATGAAGGAAATTCCTTAATATAATTATAGTGTCAAATACAGTCAAACTTTTCACTTTAAACAAAAGACCTGAAGTATGAAAGATTAAATTATAACATGATAATCTTTATAATTAAACTTTATTATTATTTCAAAGATTTCATATGCTTAAAGAAAATGAGTGCCTCAAAATCACTGATTCGCCATTAAAGAATTAAAAAAAAAAAAAAGATTTAAATGTCAAATTAGGGTTCTACAAGTTTTGATTACATTTAGTACAACTGAAAAGAAATAAAATTAATCATATCTAAGTCGAAGAGTCACTGCTTCTCATTATAAGTAATCAATAATAAAAAATATATGTACGGTAACTGGCAAACACTTCAATTCAAAAAATTTTTTTAAAAAAAAGATAAAATAAAATTTAAAAAAATAATGCCATGAGAAAACTGACAGAAATGTGAATATATAAAAGTCAAAGTGATTTGAATCATTTTTCGATTATATTTTTGGGTTGACTAAAATACATAATAATAATAATAATAATAATAACAAGCAGATTATCATATAGGGAATGATTAGTTTAAAAATAAATTGGATATCTCAAGACGAGAAGTTTTTAGTAAAACTGTATTTTGAGCATTGTTAGGGTACCCGATCATTTTAGGATGTGATCAAATTAGATATCAAAATATTACAATTTATGGACTGATTCTACAATCATGATTTAGAGTGTATAAAATCTGATGATAAATTAATCAAGACTAAAGGAGTGATTAAAACATTAAAACATTATGGTGAAGTTGAGTGTAGCAATTAAAAGCATAACACCTTTGTAAGAAACAAGGTCCATCATATAAAAGAACAATAGAGACATGAAAAGGAAAATCTTGAATAAGAAAGATGAATATAAGGTTTGTGTGAGGGAGAAAGAGCAAAGTAAAGACTTTGTAATTTTTGAAGAAAAATCACTAACTTATTTTGAAGCATTAAAATTAATTACTAGACAGACAATTTAAATAAATGAATAAGAAAGAAGTACACGACCAAATAAAAAAAATAGAGAGGGAGAAAAAAAAGAGAATTAAGAATAAATATCAAAGTTGGTTGGAAGAACTACACTAAGTAATGCAGTTAATAACATCATGTATACATAATATACAATAAATGAAATATAACGAAAACATCGTCCAAATACATTACTGATTTTAAAATAAATACTTTATATAAGCACTACCTGTAATAAAGAAATCAAATGTAAAATACTGGTAGTTTACAGTTATTTTAATATTACTGGATTATCATTATTATTATTATTATTATTTTTATTATTATTATTATTAATGAAAAATATATTTAAAATGGTTATAAAAACAAAATTAAACTTTATGCTTACCTGAATAAAATGTGATAGCAATTTTATTCTCATATAAATGTGATTTGTTATAAAAATGATCATGTAATTTGACAGCAACTTTTTCATCCATTTAAGATATTTTACCTTCTTTAATGACTTAAAAATTTCTGAAATGTAAAGCACAATTTTTACTTAATTTTATCAATATTTGACATATATATATATATATATATATATATATATATATATATATATATATATATATATATATATATATATATATATATATATATATATATATATATATTAGTGATGGGACGATCATCATCATCAGCAAAATCGGCATATTTTTTTTTTTTTATCATCAATTTTCTGCCGATTAATTTACATATATATATAGCCTTATAAATATCTCTGAACCACACTCTTCTACTGAGTAAAAGACTGCTTAGTAGTAGGGAACAAATATATTCTCCAAGACTAACTGTTTCTATTTTTTCTCAAGCTTTCGTAACATGGAAGAGTATGTGTAGTAATACCATACTAATGGTTGATCTCTTCCAACACTTGTCGAGATGTCAACATGATTCTTGTACAAGAGTTTGTTTGTGTCAAATTTTTATTAACTTATTACAAAGTTTGAAATACCTTTGTATCTCAAAATTTCAAAAACTCGTGCTAGATTCATGCTTATTAAATTAATTTTGAAATCGAAATTTCAAAATTTAAAAGACATTTTTAATAAGCCTTTTAACAATTTGATTATGCAATCATAGTAAAAACAAAGCATTCCTTCAATGGAGATAAATTTTGAGTTGCTATTTTTGCATGTTAGTCCTACTAAATCATTGCCTGCATCATTGCATATATATATATATATATATATATATATATATATATATATATATATATATATATATATATATATATATATATATATATATATATATATATATATATATATATATATATATATATATATATACCGTAAAACAGTAAAATTAACCAAAATTGAAAAGTTTGAATTTCAGAAGGTGGGAAAAATCAGGATTACATGATATAATTGTATATCTTTTTTGAGAAATATGAACCTTCCTGAATATTTTTATATAAAAATGAATATGGAAATATGAGTATAAATATTTTTTCAAAAAATTTGAAAACTGAAGGTGACGAAAAAATGAAAAGGGGGAAAACTAACCACTTGAACAGGATAAAACTAACCACTCAATATTACTTAAAAATGGCTATTTTGTAGTGCTTTTTATTAATATAAATAGGTAAAATTATTATAGACTATCTAAAACAAAATTTTAAGAAAAAAGGAAAAATCATTTTGACTGAAATATTCAACAAAAATTGAAGACATGTATGGGAGCAAATTTCATGTAAATTTTATGCAAAACTTTCAGCACATTTCCACTGTCAAAATGACTTGATAATTGACCTGTATATTGTTAAATCATCAATATTCATTTTGTTATAATTGAATTTTTTTGTCTGCTGCCAAAAAAAAGTTGCATACCTATGAATACTCATAATCAGAAAATTAAAAATTTTTTTGCCCAAAAAAATATATTCGAGCATAACTTTTTTAAGCCATCCAAAGTTCACCAAATATTCTGAGGATGTATGTATAGTTGGGCGAGATACACATTTTTTATTTAGAACAATTTTTGTATACCAAATGATTTTGTTGCTGTGCATAGGAATTTTGTTTTTTAAATTTTGTTTTTATAATTTTTAGAAGTTGTACAGTTAGGCAAGATACACATTTTTTATTTAGAAAATTTTTTGTATACCTAACTATATTGCTTTTGTGCACAAAAAGAGTTTCAAAACTTTTCATGCACACAGCACCAATATGATTGGGTACACAAAAAATTAAATTACATAAAAAATGTGCATTTTGCCCAATTGTATAACCTCTAAAAATTTTGTGTAGATCAGTAAAATAATAATAAAGTTACAGCAAATCTTTTCTGGCTAGTTTTACCCTCTGTGGTGGTTAGTTTTACCTCATCTTAGAACAACAATAATTCTAAATGGTAAAGAAAATTTACATTATTTTAAATGCAAAAAATTACCTTTCATATTCTTCAAATCCTCTGAGTATGATTGTTATGTACTCAATTTATTTTTTGAGGGATAGACCTTACAAAATTTTTCAATTTTTGTTCATAAACCTACCCAAAAAGAGGGAAAAATTTTTGAGTTATTTTTGCCATTTATTAAACTATTTTTATACAAAACATTGAAATATGAAGACTATTCTACCCAAAAATCCAAAATAGAGAATTTAAATATTTTCTTTCATAAAAAAAAAAAAAAGGATTAAAATTTACTTTTGAGGGTGGTTAGTTATACCCTGCATGGTTAGTTATACCCTGTATGGTTAGTTTTACCCCATTTTACATATATATATATATATATATATATATATATATATATATATATATATATATATATATATAATATATATATATATATATATATATATATATATATATATATATATATATATTATTTATTTCACTATCTCCTTTCCCATTTTCATGGGGTGGTGCCAGCCACAATTCCCTCACAAACACTGATTCTTACCTTTCAATCCTTTTCACCACCACTCTCCAATCTCCATCTCACTCTGTCCTCCACAAGTCTACTACCCTCTTCTAAACTCAAATTCCTTCTACCCAAAATTTCTCATATTCCATCCATCATTCACTCTAAACATGTCCAAACCATTTTAGCATGCTCTTCTCCACTCTATCCACTACACTCCTCTTCCATCTACATATCTCCCTTATTCTAATCCTATCAATCCTTCTCAATATATTTACATAACTTTTTTGCAATTTGCGCAATGTTGCAGTTCTCAGGGACCTTCCTGACCTTTTTTTATTGATTCACGAACACCCCATGGACCCCATCTCCAGATCTGAGCCAAATTCAGCTGGATTGAATCTCAAAAAATAGGTCAGGAAAGACACAAAAGCCCTAGACTCCACTTTTTCAAGGAAAATTGTATGAGTGAACCATCCCAGATATGTGAAGCATATTTCATAAACGGGCGAACAACACCCCTGTAAAAAGGTAATAAAAAAACTGACTAACTTAGATTTTAAAATGTTTACGTTTGTTTATATACATCAGCTGATAATTGCTAAAGCGGTGTCCCACTAATATTCAAGATTCTTCAAGATATTTTCGTCTTTTTTTTTGCTGCAGCTAGCTTAATCGTGACGTTACGCTTGACTTCATCACGTGTTTCAAGAAATCAAGCGTGACGTCACGCTTAAGCCAGCTGCAGCAAAAATATCTTGAAGAATCTTGAATATTTATGGGACACTTCGGGTGTGTTCCATGAAATCAAGCGTGACGTCACGCTTAAGCCAGCTGCAGCGAAAATATCTGGAAGAATCTTGAATATAAGTGGGACACTTCGCTTTAGCAATTATCTGTTGATGTATATAAACAAACGTAGGTATATTTTAAAATCTAATATAATCAGTTATTCAATTAACTTAAGCAATCACTTAATTTAATTAATATCATTAGGCCATATGTAAGAATACAGGAAAACGAAACCAACGAAATTTTGGATTATTGAAAATAATTAATTTGTTTCAGTTAAAACAAATTAATGATCCCAAAAGGCTAAAATAATTATCCAAAATAATTTGCAAACAAATCTGTATAATAATATTTACAAAAGGTTTTTATTCTAAAAGAAGGCCTTGGCTAACTCCTTCCTTTCTTTTTTTTTTTTTTTTTTTTTACATCAGGTGACCATTCAAGATTGCAGCAACGAAAATTGAAGATAGAAATTTCTATCTTGAATTTTCTCTGCCACAAGCAGAAAATTATAACAGCAATATCAAGTGGGACACGCTTCATGGGCCAATATTCCCTTTAAGAATCTTCAATATTCTTAAAGAATCTTGATCATGGAACACACCCTTCGCTTTAGCAATTATCAGCTGATGTATATAAACAAACATAAATATATTTTAAAATCTAATTTAATCAATTATTTAATTAGCTTTAGCAATCACTTAATTTAAGTAATATCCTTAAAGCCTTAAGATAATTAAGATAACGTATCAGTCAAACGAAGATTTTAAAAAGACTTTGGCGGCAGCCATGATTAAAAACGTTGGAACTAACGAAATTTTCAATATTCTTAAAGAATCTTCATCATTGAGCACACCATCTCTCTGTCATGAATTTTCACTGCCGCGAGTAGAAAAATTATTTATTTATCCACCCCCTAAGATGAATGTTTTTTTTTTTTTTTTTTTTTTTTTTTTTTTTTTTTTTTTTTTTTTAATACTTGAAATTAATTAAAATTAATAACTGGTAATTGATTTACTATGAATGAATCACATTTATTTAAAAAGATTTCTTGTGAATTTTTTCTTCCTATAAATCGACAATTGTGTTTCTTGGTTGTTAAAAGAAATCTGAATCTTGTGTTCGTCAATGAAATTGGAACTTTCCTTGTTGCGCCTTTTTAAAACTTTCTGCATGCAAAATAAATTCATTTCTCTTTTCTAAAGCATTTCCTCACATATTTAAGTAAACACTTCAACCTAATTGCACGACATTTACATAGAGCGTGAAATAAATAATTTATCCAAATAATCTAAACAATTAAATATTCTAAACTTATCCAAGATATTTTTTCTCTAATTTGACTACTCCATTAGGGTACTCGTATCCTGTACAAGTGGTAAAGAAGTTTATTTTAATGCTAAAAAATTTGGTGCTATACCCAAATCGTCGATAGGAAAAATCGTCGACAGGTCAAAATCGTCGACACTTTTGAAAAAAATCTGTCTATCGTTTTCCTTTCAATTTCAACGTGTCGACGTTTTGGACACATGTGAAAAAAAATGTGTCGACTGTTTGACCAACATCGTAATTTTTTTATATCGATACAATCGATATGTAAGCCTATTTTTTTAATTTTATTATTATAATAATTATGAATATATTTTTTTAAATTTTAATATTTTAGTAGATACATGGCACACGAACATTTGTCTACGGGGGGCTCTGCCCCCCGTACCCCAGACCCGTGAGTGATGATGATATATATCTTTCGATTAATCGATATCGATTTATAGTGTCGACGATTTGGCCGACTTGTAAAAAAATGTTGTCGACCCAATGACCTTAACAAAAAAGTTGTCTACGTTTTGGACGCGAGGAAAAATTTTGTTTTTGGCTTGTCGACGATTTTTCCTGTCTACGATTTGGGGTAATCCCCAAAAATTTCTCTGAGAATGAAAGAGAGGTTCAAGGCTTAACTCCTTCAACCGAAATCTCAGCATGAGTTTCCCTCCGTCTTTTTTTTCTTTAGAAATGGAGAAATTAGAAAACAAAATATAAATTTTATAACCAACTTGATATCACGCGTCTAAACCTGCTGCTGCCATCTTTCGTTTTTTTTTATTCAAAAAAAGAAAAAAACTGTCTTTTAAACAGTTCAATTATTTTAACGGTGCCTAATAAAACATTTCATGTCGAAATATTTGAGCACAAAAGACAAGAAATATGTAAAATAAAATAAGAATTATACAATAATCTTTTTATTAACATGCAAAAACACAAAAAGGGATCGTTTACAAAAATAAATTTGATAATGAAGTGAATAATTGGGATGATATAAGTAATGATTTTGTTTTTCCTAATGAACTGAATGCCATGGGTCCAAAAAATCATTAAGTAGCAATATATATAATATATATATATATATATATATATATATATATATATATATATATTATATATATATATATATATATATATATATATATATATATATATATATATATATATATATATATATATATATATATATATATATATATATATATATATATATATATATATATATATATATAATATATATATATATATATATATATATATATATATATATATATATATATATATATATATATATATATATATATATATATTATATATATATATATATATATATATATATTATATATATATATATATATATATATATATATATATATATATATTATATATATATATATATATATATATATATATATATATATATATATATATATATATATATATATATTAGTGATGGATCGGATGTCATATTTTCCAATTTGCGGATGCGGATGTGGATGCGGATGTTGAATTTTCGAAAAGTGCGGATGCGGATGTTGAATTTTCGAAAGTGCGGATGCGGATGCGGATGCGGATGTTGAATTTTCGAAAGTGCGGATGCGGATGCGGATGCGGATTTTGAATTTTCCAAAAGTTCGGATGCGATGCGGATGCGGATGCGGATGCGGATGTTAATTTTGATGAGGATGCGGATGCGGATGCGGATGTTAATTTTGATGAGGATGCGGATGCGGATGCGGATGTATGGATAATATATATATATAATATATATATATATATATATATATATATATATATATATATATATATATATATATATATATATATATATATATATATATATATATATATATATATATATATATATATATATATATATATATATATATATATATATATATATATATATATATATATATATTTCACTATCACCTTTCCAACTTTCGTGAGGTGGTACCCGCCACAATTCCCTTACAAACATAACTATTCTTACCTTTCAACGCTTTCACCACCTCGTCGTCTATGTTTCACACACATACAATACAGAAGGTGAACACATACATTCAAACATTCTTATCTTTATTTCTTTCGAAATTTTTCCTTTCTTCTATACTTTTCTTAGGCCCCCCAATACTTTCATTCCTTCTACCACTCTGTTCTTTATTCCTTTTTCCGTCCCACTCTTACCTTCCACCCAACATTACTAGATATTTGAATTCATTCACCTCCTCAAGTTTCCATTCTCACACTTCTACAAACCAATTCCTCCCTCCACATTTCCTCATCCCCACCTAAAATCCTCATAACTTTATTCTTCGCTGGATTAAATTTCAATCTCGTGTTTGCACATTTCCCTTCAAACTCTCTCACAAGTATTCTCATCTTTTCTCCAGATTCTGCCACCAACACATGCCGCATCATCTGCAAAAAGTAAAACATTCACTTCACATTCACCCTCCATATTTCTCAACGTAATACTCTTCCCTTCTCTCTCTATTTTCCTAGTAAACCATTCATCAATAGATAATATAACATGGAGATATTACAAACCCCTGTCTCAATCCCACTCCTATGCTAAACCAATCCGATAGTTCTCTCTCTTCACCCTCACTCTTGATCTACAATTCGCATATATATATATATATATATATATATATATATATA
>SEYY01018797.1:17500-20000 GCA_009176605.1 Armadillidium nasatum | reverse complement strand
GAGTTTCCAAGAGTTCCGTACTACCTTTGCAAAATAGACCTTCTTGAGCAAGGGTTACAAGTGCCTCCCTCACGAGACAACCTAAATATTTTCCAGCAAGACACTTCTCGAAACTGAAAAGGGGAGAAATTATTATAATTTGAAACGTATGATTAATGTATTAAGGGAAGATATTTTATGTAAAGGAATATAAACAATATAAATATAAACAATACAAACAAGAGTGTTCCTTATTTTATGAACTTTCATAATGGAACGCACAGTAGCTAATTTTATATCTTGATATTTTAAACCTTGTTTCTATAAATTTTGTTGTGATCGGAAGTGTTAGCCTGTGCCGACCTATCGATAAATTTGTTTCTCTTTATTACACCGAGTGAGAAAGAAGCAAGTTTTCAGTTTGTTTAATTATTTTGTGCTATGGTTAACAGAAGCGTTTTTTACCTTAAAAATAACATTATGTCACAAACATTGTGGATTAAGCAAATGTTTCAAATGTATTTTTAGTAGAGAGGTTAAGCAACCAAATTGCTGAATCGAAATTGTCAAATTTTGGCCGTTTTCATTTTATAATATTAGGGAAGCAAAAATCACAATCCGGACCATCAAAGATGCAAATCTTGTTGAATGTATATGTGTAAAATTTGGTATAAAAGACAGGAAACCCTCAAGATCCCTTTAAAAAATATATCCATCACAAAACTGATAAATTTATATCCTGAAAACAGGACAAAAAAAAAAAAAAAAAAAAAAAATGTAGATGTTTTTTATCAGCTTGAAGAAGAACTTGAAATTTGTGTTGACAACCTCATCGACACACTTCACGATATTGCTCTTCAAATAATTTAAATAGAAAAAGATAAAGATGTTCTAATTGGGGAGAGAGAATCAGAACGAATAGTCAGCTTTGTGGGCGTAGACAAATTTAAACTTTCAGAAAAGAAAGAAAGAAAGAGCGAAGCAAAATAATATAAAAGTTGGCGGCATGATTTTTAATGCAAATCATCAGAAGACATTTTGGAAGAATGTGATAAAACGGGATGTTAAAATTAGTTACACTAACACTGGTGACTCAAATGCACTGATGCAAATTGAGTGGAAGAAGTTTTGTTAATGTTTGTGACAATGTTTGCAAGAAACAAACATAAAAGAGAAAATTCCATTAATAAATTGGAAAAAGATTTATAAATCGAAGACTGATGTATTTGTCACAAAAATTATTTATATTTACTATATCTGTTGTTTCTATTTAGTAATTTTATAATCGTTAATATTTAATTCATTGTTTATGCAAATCTTGAGTTTTTTTCTCAAATGTGAATTTGTTAGATATTCAAATATACAACGGAATTCCTAGAGGTCAAATGTAAAATCACACACACACACACACACACACACACACACACACACACAAAGCTCTAAACAAAGGTTGAAAAAGTTATCTCGTAGAACAATAACTACCCAAAAACTTGAGACAAATCTGTTTTATGATAATAAAAAAATAAAAAAAATGGAATATAGTTTTAAAATACAGCTTAAAGATTAATAGGCAAAAAAAATAAAAAAATTTTTTTTTTTGCCAAATCATAATTTCAAAGCTTTAGATATCTTAGCTACTGTGTGACCTCCGAAATTATGAAAATAACTTATTAGAAACCTAAAAGTTTCCTCTAAAAGTTAAACTTTCTAAATTTACAATAGCAGAACTATTCCTCTTTTAATTTAAAAAAAAATAAATAAATAAAAATAAAATAAAATTGTAAATTCGCTTTAATCGATTAGTCTTCTCTGACTAACGACCTTCAATTAGACTATTTCACACCACGGGCTTTCAATTAAGCTGATATTTCATAACACAGGCTACATGGCATGTTTATTTAAAACTAAATTAACGAGTGTGCGTTCCAAAAATAAACGTGTTTCAAAAAAAATTAAAAGTGATCCCTAATAAACATACGTGTAAGTCCGTTTCACCACAGATTTTTTGTCCACTATTCTGTCCCATTTTGTTCGCAAAAAATCGAGAACTCCATTGTCTCCGAAGGCTCCCCATTCAAGGACAACCGCACTCTGAAATTAGTCAATTTTATACGATTTAGAAACCATTACTACTAATACTAATACTAATACTACTAATTAAGGATATTGTCTTCGATTTTAATTTAGTATCCGCTTGAAGTAAGATAAATAAAATATTTTAGATAAAATTCTATGTGAATTTTTCGACGATCTTTAATAAGGGTTATAATAATAATAATAATAATAATAATAATAATAATAATAATAATAATAATAATAATAATAATAATAAAAATAATAATAATAATAATAATAATATATATAATAATAATAATAATAATAATAATAATAATAATAATAATAATTTCTAAAAAATGGTAAAAGCATAAAATAATCGTATATTTTATTTTATTTTTTTAAAATCTTTTTTTATTTTTTTTTTTTTTTAATTATTTTTTATTATTTTATATTTTATATTTAT
>SEYY01018797.1:7500-12500 GCA_009176605.1 Armadillidium nasatum | reverse complement strand
ATAAAATTGAAAAGAATTTTTAAGTAAAAAAAAAATAGTAATATCTAAGAGACATTTTTATCAGTTTGTAATCTTTAAACTGTTAAAATTTAATGAGTATTTCTTCTTCACGTAAACTCTCTCTCTCTCTCTCTCTCTCTCTCTCTCTCTCTCTCTCTCTCTCTCTCTCTCACACACACACACACACACACACACACACACACATATATATATATATATATATATATATATATATATATATATATATATATATATATATATATATATATATATATATATATATATATATATATATATATGAGTAGATAATTATTGTTGGTGTATATATTAAGAGCTTATAATCAAAATTGTTGAAAAGGCACGTTTATGTGATTTGATTATTTTCTTGCTTGATTTTAACCTTCTTCAAAGCACATTTTCACTATTTAGAAAGATTAACAGAAACCTAACACTAGTCGAGAGAGAGAGAGAGAGAGAGAGAGAGAGAGAGAGAGAGAGAGAGAGAGAGAGAGAGAGAGAGAGAGAGAGAGAGAGAGAGAGAGAGAAAGAAAGAAAGAAAGAAAGAGAGAGAGATAGAGAGAGAGAGAGAGAAGAGAGAGAGAGAGAGAGAGAGAAAGAGAGAAAGAAAGAGAGAGATAGAGAGAGAGAGAGAGATTCATGCTCTAATTTTGAGACGGAAATTCCCTCTTTTATGACTAAATTGAAAATGATCCTTTCGTTTTGAATGGGAAAATAATTTGTTTGAAGTGACGAACGACATCAAAAGTGCTTTGGTCTTCTCTCCTCACATTTATTTACCACTTTTTCACCCAATTCTAAATGAGGGATCATTAAACATTACTTTAACGAACTCGTAATTATATATAGATTTTGTTATTACAGAAGGAAACAGCTTGTACTAATTAATGAACCACACACACACACACACACACACACACATATATATATATATATATATATATATATATATATATATATATATATATATATATATATATATATATATATATATATATATATATATATATATATATATATATTATATAATGGTTTCAGGAAAGAGCGTGAGGTCAATTTGAGCGGATGATTTGCATTGCAAATCAAAATCCTATTAGGCTCAGGTTGCCAGATTTAGATACCTCAAAAAAATCTGGTACCCTGAGATAGCGTGTACTATACCAAAATATATACTATATATATATATATATATATATATATATATATATATATATATATATATATATATATATATATATATATATATATATATATATATATATATATATATATATATATATATATATAACTGGAAATAGTATTATTTCAATACTATTGTTATTGCATAGATGTCATGTTCACCAACATATTAAGTTACTCAAAGACGTAACTCTTAATAAAAGACAACGACCAAATCTGATAACATAGAAAACCACAAAAATAATTCTTTATTTTAATATCATCAAAACATACGAGCTTTTTCTCCATCTCTCATTTCATACAGCAAACGCTACGTTTTATTAATAGGCAAGTTTACTTTATACATTCTGATAACGACTCCTAGGAATGAATAATAATAATAATAATAATAATAATAATAATAATAATAATAATAATAATAATAATAATAATAATAATAATAATAATAATAAAAATAATAATAATAATAAAAATAATAATAATGAAAATAATAATAATAATGAAAATAATAATAATAATAATAATAATAATAATAATAATAATAATAATAATAATAATAATAATAATAATAACAATAATAATAAATTAGCGATGGTTAATTGAAACTTTTACTGTTTTCTTAATTAAAGATTATGGAAATAAATTTGGATTAGGAAAAAAATAAAATAATTATACTAATCTTTAATGTTAAAAAAAATTAAGAATTAATCTAAAATGTGTTTGGAAAAAGTAAAATGAATTTTTATTAAAAAGAGTGACGCATTAACTTTGGATGAGAATAAGAGCCTACAGTGAGGGAGACATAGATAGATGGATAGATAGATAGATAAATAGATAGATTGATAGATAGATAGATAGATATAGATAGATAGATAGATTAATGTTATTTAAATTTATGAATAAAACAAAAAATAGAATAAATGAATTTGCGAATTCTAAAATATAGTCAAAGTGATTTTGAGGCTAAAGTTTTTGCTGGATGAAAGAAGAGAGATACTTAAAAAGATCTTAAAAGAGAAAAAAATATAAAGAATTTAAAGAGTGAAGTAACAAAATTGAATAAACAATAATATAAATTGAAGAAAAATTGAGGATAGAATTATAAGATAAGAAAAGAAACTAGAAGGGAAAGAGGAAGAAGCAATAATTAAATAGAAGTGTTGTAAGATATATAAACAAGTGCATATACACAGGCTACATAATATTTTATATTTATATATATATATATATATATATATATATATATATATATATATATATATATATATATATATATATATATATATATATATATATATATATATATATATATATATATAAATTAGAACTTACCTTAAATATTTATAAAAACTATGAAATAAACTGCAGGAGAATAAATTTTATATTTTATGAATGGAACTTAGGTCTAAATGCTGCATTTATATATAAAAGCTTTGTGAAGCATGTAACTGTAAGGTAGCTCGAAAAGATGTCTTTTTAAGAAGCAGGAAGCAGCGAGTAATCTTATATATAGGTAATTATCCCTTCTTATATCATTTATATAGAGATTAAAAGAAGTCCTTATCAGTTACTACCTATTGAGATAAAGATAGCGTGGTTGAGTGGGGAATCTTAATTTTTATCTTTAATTAAATATTATCTAGTTTGTGAAATTTCTTGCAAGAGTTAACAAGAATTCTGAAACATTCCTGTAAGAATAAATAAAAAGTTATCTAATAGAAGTGTCGTACAATGACACTAAAGATTTTTTTTTTTTTTGACGAAGTGATAACAAACATTGTCGAAGCCATTGACGGGCTATATATACAATTATTTCATAACTATTTTTATCTAAATTTTACTGATATTATTTATAAAAGCATTCTTTGCTTATAAAAGATAAATGTTTCCTGACCTTCAAATTCACACAGAAAATCTGCAAGTCACTTCGCAATAATTTAGGAAAAGTAAAACGCAATTGTAGGACAAAATGTCTTGGGGAAGAAACCGGAGGTGCGGCTATTTGCGTTACATAATTCGCTTATTGACTTTTAATTATTAAATTTGCAGACACTTGTCCGAAAATTAGCACACACACATCCACACATACGTGCGCACGCACACACACACACATATATATATATATATATATATATATATATATATATATATATATATATATATATATATATATATATATATATATATATATATATATATATATATATATATATATATATATATATATACTTTATAAGGGTTGAACGGCCACGGGTCAGGAGCCCGGGTTGGAGCTGAAACGGGGTTATTGTTACTTTTTACTTAGCTCCGAGTAGCTGGAGCTTAATTAAGACATCAAAACGCTTAAACCTCAAGAGGAAATTTTTTTGAGTTACGGAGCTCTCCAAAGCTGGTTCATTGGAACCGCTCCGAAACTCCGAAGCCTTCAGCCATCTCGCGAATGAACGCAAGGATTATCAAATTATTAAATTATGAACTTTGTCAATGATCAATAAACACAAATTGATCAACAACTTCAATTTAGAACACGTTGATTAATACAATTGTCTCGAATAAATTATTTCTTTAAATTGAAAGCAGTCGGCAGTCGGAAGTCGATATTCGGCAGTCGACAGTCGGCAGTCGGCAGTCGAAAGTTGACAGTCGGCAGTCGAAAGTTGACAGTCGGCAGTCGAAAGTCGAAAGTTGACAGTCGGCAGTCGGCAGTCTTTGCCGACCTTCTTGCTAAGTTGAAGAGAAAATCATAATCCCTAAAAATAAAATGAAAATGGTTTAAAGTAAGGGTTCCCAACCTTTTTGATTGTGGAACCCCCCACCCACCCCTGAGTCCTAACTTTACGAATGTGGACCCTTATATACTCATATGTAATAGTCCTAAATTAAATGAACATTTTTTTCCTTGAGAATCTCCTCAAAGTTTCTGTGGTTCCCTGGGGTCCAAGTAGACCTGGTTGGAAAACAGAGCATTACATTAGATTAAAAATCAATGTCCGGGATAAATTTCCTCCTTGTTAGAGAGAAAAGTTTGCGTGTCTTACTTACAAAGACACATGATATGCCAAATTTGGACCGTAGACGTGAGAACACGAAAAATAAATATGGAGAGAAATACTAGGAATATAGTGTATGGGAAAATAAAGAAAATATTTGAAAAAGTCAAAAGCAAAAAATTAACAGACATTAAAGGCGACAGGACTAGCAAACCGACCCTGTAATTGTTAATTATTGCTTGCAACAACTCCAGGACCAGCATGGGAAACCAAAGCTCCAGAAGCATCTTCTGGAGGTCTCTGGAAAAGAATGTTTGAAGATTAGATAGAGGACAGTGCTAATCCCACAGAAAGGGTGAAAACCCTACCTGTGAGTTTAAATAAAGCTCAAGGACTAGCACTAAAACCAACGAGCTGAAAACATGATCATTTACAGCCCTCTAGGAAGGAAACTTTTAAGAGCAGATGGAGAAAGCTGATGGTCCCACTGACAGGGGTGAAACCCTTCCAGGGAGAAGATGAGTATTATTATTATTATTATTATTATTATTATTATTATTATTATTATTATTATTATTATTATTATAACTTACCAATTATAGTGTTCTAGACCCCGATTCTGATTTCGATTCTACAACCCTGATGTTTTGGACAGAGTAAAGAAATCGTGTAGTTTTTTGAAAACGTTATAGATGTGTGGGAAAGATTGCATCGAGAAAATAGTTGAATTACTTGAATTATTGAAGTACTGACAGAGATCAGAAATAAGACACTAGAAGGACACATTCCTAGTATCAATTATCTATAGTTTAG
>SEYY01018797.1:0-2500 GCA_009176605.1 Armadillidium nasatum | reverse complement strand
ACTTTTTTATAATTATTTTATAACGTTTTATTACAGTAATGAATATAAAAAAAAGCAATAAATAATATTTTTAATAATAATGATAAAATAAAATTTTAAGAGAAAATAAAATTTTAAAGTTCATAATTTTTTTAGGGGAACCTGAGTTTTAATAGGGTGAAATGAACCCCAACCAATCAATTTTGACCCCTAAAATGGACGTACCAAAAAAATTACTGGGGTGGAGGAGGACTATTTAAACAAGAGATTAATATTGATGTTAATTCATTGTTATTCTGTCAAATGATTAGCAAATAAATATATGATATAAAATGAGAGAGAAAACTTAGTACAATCAAGTATTAAGTGGAAATTAATTTGGGAATAAATTTATAAATGCGTAAAACTAAAATAAAGCAAAAATAAAAATAAAAATAAAATATAAAAATAAAGCAAAAATTAAAATAAAACAAAAATAAAAATAAAAAAATATAAAAAATAAAAATAAAACAAAAATAAAAATAACAAAATATAAAAAATGAAAATAATACAAATAAAAAAAAAAAATAAATTTAAAAAAATAAAAATAAAAAAAATAAAAAATATAAAAAATAAATATAAAAAAATGAAAATAAAACAAAAATAAAAATCTTGCCATAACATATGAAAGTTAGTCATTTATTTTAATGGATAAAAATCAAACTTTCTTGTATAGAAATAAAAGTAGGAAATATTTTATTTAGGTTGTTTGCAATTTTTTTAATTGCAAACAACCTAAATAAAATATTTCCTACTATCTAATGATTTTATCAATTATTATTATTATTATTATTATTATTATTATGATAATTATTATTTTATTATTATCATTATTATATATATTATTATATTATTATTAATTTATATATTATTTATATTATTATTATTATAATTATTTTTATTTTTTTTGATATATTATTTATATATATATATATATATATATTATATTATATATATAATATATATATATATATATATATATATATATATATATATATATATTATAATATATATATATATTATATATTATATATATTATTTATATTAAATATTATTATTATTGAAATGATAATAATAATAAAAAATAATAATAATAATAATAGATAATAATATAATAATCATAATTTATTATTTCATTATTATATTATTATTATATATATTATCATTATATTATATTATTATTATTATTATTATTATTATTATTATTACTACTTTATACGTAATTCAATTCTAAAAGTACATGTAAAGAAAAATCCCGTCTTGGTGCAAAATTTTTGTTAAACTCTTCACTTACTTGCCTTTAAATTTACTTGATAAATAAGATATCAAAAAGGAGATTTTGTATCTTCATATAAGAGGAATTAAATTGTTTAATAACATTATTTGAAATATATAATAATATATATATATATATATATATAATATATAATATATATTATATATTATATATATATATATAATATATATATATATATATATATATATATTATATATATATATATATTAGATAATAGAGAGTCAATCAGCGAGGCTTTATTATCGTTTCCGAAAGACATAATAATAATAATAATAATATAATAATAATAATAATAATAATAATAATAATAATAATAATAATAATAATAATAATAGTAGTAATAGCTTTCTAGCAAAAAATAGTTATAAATAAAAAATAAATATAAACAGAAAAATAAAATATAAAAAAATAAAAAAAAATAAAAAAAAACGTGTTTTAAATCTGTAGATTAATAAAAAAAAAATAATCCTTTTCATTCTTAAAAAACATCGATATAATACGAAACTATCGAGTACCTAAAATACCAAATAATAAATATAATCGATATATATATATATATATATTTTATATATATATATATATATATATATATATATATATATATATATATATATATTATATATATATATATATATATTATATATATATATATATATATATATATATATATATATTATAATTATATATATATATATATATATATAATATATAATATATATATATATATATATATATATATATATATAATATATATATATATATATATATATATATAATATATATATATATATATATATATATATATATATATTATATATTACGCTTTCCACCCTTCTCACTCTCGAACTCAAACCCTTTCCTCCCAAAATCTTATTCATTCCATCCATCAATCTCCACTTTGACTTTCCTCTCAATCTTCCTCCCTCTACCTCAGATTTAAGTACTCTACCCTCCATGCTGTTCTCATTCATTCTACTCACATGTTCAAACCCACTTAGTACATCCTCCTTTGCTCTACCCACAATACACCTCCATGCATGCACACACCTCTCTTATTCTTTCATTTCTAATCCTATCTACCCTTCTCAAACCACAAATCGCCCTAAATTCCTTAATCTCGAACACATTCACTCTTTTTCTCGCCTGATCATTCATCACCCATGTTTCACACCCATATATTACAGA
>SEYY01018796.1:160000-164236 GCA_009176605.1 Armadillidium nasatum | reverse complement strand
TTAATTGTTTTTATATATAAAGATTCCAAAATTTTTAACTCTTCGTCATTAGACGCATTTTGGAGGATAGAAAGGTTCTGGAGAGAAATAGGATGTTCGGTGAGATTAGAGTGATCTCTGATATCTGAATATTCCGGATGGAAAATAGGAAGATGAGTACGAAAGGGGATGCCCTCATACTATGATGCCCGTGTGTTTCTTTTTTTCTTGTGTATTTTTTTAATCCCTCATTTATATGATTTTCTATTTTTTTTAACATTTCTTTTATATTTAAAACTACTGTTTTTGATTTTTTAAGCTTCACATATTTTCATTAATCAGTTATCAAAAAATAAATAAATAAATAAATAAATCTTAGTCCAATGTTTTTTTGAAAAAAATTTTTTTTGTAATATTAAAATTTTAATTTATATCTTATATATAATATATATATATATATATATATTATATATATATTTATATATATTATATATATATATATATATATACTAATAAAAAAAAATATATATATATAAAATATATATATATATATATATATATAGAATTATATATTATATATTAAAATATATATATAGATAAATATATTTATATATATATATATATTATATATATATATATAGTATATATATATATATATATATATATACTATATATATAATATGAATATATATATATATAATATATATAATATATAGGGGGGGGGATTTTTTTTATATAATATATATATATATATATAATATATAATATTATATTATTATATATATATATTGTGTAAATTTGTATATGTTGCTTCACAAATGTCATTAGAGGTAATTTATATACTCTTATCAAAGTATCAGCGCAAAAACGTGCTGAAATTGGAAGATTTTGAGCTTCACACAAACTTTTTTTTTTTTTTTTTTTTTTTTTTTTTTAAATCCACACGTTTGTATCATAATGATAAGGCTTAAAAATTCCACTTAGTCCTATAATGGTGAATCTAAAATGCCTTCAAACAGTTATATTCAAAATTTGAAAATAAAATTCTTGTTTTACATCTTTTAAAAGCTATCGAAAAGTTGAATATTTATATTAGCAACAATTATCTGACATGGATGTGGATGTCCTAAAAATGGTAAATTGTATAAAAAAAAATTTTAAGATATTTATCTTGTTCAAAAATATTTATATTTTTTTAAAATATACGAGAATTTTTTTTATGAGAATTATACTTTTAAATTTGAAACTTCTGTCCTCATATGTTATTACCTATTTTTTATTTTTTTATTTTTTTATCAATTTTTAATGCGCTACCAAATAATGGAAAAAATATTTATACAAGATTTTTTGCTTTATTTTTCTTTATTTTTTATTTTTTTATTTTTATTTATTTTTAGTTTACCTCGCTCAATGGGCGGGGCCCTTTTCTAGGGGGGGACAGAAAATGCAATATATTGAATGTATTATAGTTAGATATAATTAATTAAATGCACTATATTTTTATGAAATATTTAGAGGTAAAGGTAGAATTTCAGAGACTGGTAGTTCGTAAAGTTTAAATTTCAGAAACTAGTAGTTTGGTAAATTTGTAGGTTAATTTTTTCAAAAATTATGCATATTGGAAAATTATTAATCAAACTCTATATAGATGCAAAACCAAAGCCTCCATTCTGTATATAAAATATACAAATGTATATTTTATATTAGTTGTGTTCCTTTGCATTTATCCAGCTGATAAATGTTTCACTGTGGATGACTCACAGAATGGTGGAGCATTTGGCCAATCATAATATATTCTGGGAATTTTTTCCTGTTCATACTTTCTGATTTCCAGATGTTAAACAGAAATAAATATACATTTTACATTAATCACGTCCCAATATACTTATCGAATTGAAATACGTTTTACTATGGGTGTCTCTTACAGATTGGTGGAGAGTTTGACCAATCACAACTCATATAAATAATTTCTTTCTTCGGATGAGTTGTTATTCAAACGCTAAATACCTTATATGATACCTTAGTACCTTATGAGATTTAATATCTTATATGATAAACTTTGGATTTCGTTTTACTATAATACACATCAGGGATTTTCAATCTGGAGGGCCCGCGCCCCTAGGGAGACATGAGAGTATTTCAGGGGAGGAGGAATGCTTGAGGAGTGCTAACCTGTGAAAAATCAAGGCAAATTTGGTGCTGGCGCTAAAATTTCTCTCAAACACCTTCAACTTTTAAAAAAGCCGATCCACCTTGAATGGGGCATATATATATATATATATATATATATATATATATATATAATATATATATATATATATATATATATATATATATATATATATATATATATATATAATATATATATATAATATATATGTAGGTATACAATACAGTAGTATAAAAAGGGGAAATGGTACTCAAAAGATTAAGAACGTCCCATATCCACCTCCTTGAAAAGGGCTCTGCCCGTGTTGGGTGGCGATCTGTAAAAAAAAAAAAAAAAAAAAAAAAAAAAAAAAAAAAAAAAAAAAAAAACTTCGGAAAAGGATTGAATTCCGAAACCACGAATTTCTTAATTTCTGTGAACCGGAATCATTTTTAAAGTCGGGTTTGGAAGTCTTTTGAAATCTGATTTCCAATAGGAATCAAAATTGGATTCTGATTTCGAATAGGAATCAAGACTGGAATTTTGGTGATTTCGATTTCTCAAATAAATATTTTTGCTGTTAGGAAATATTTTCAGTTTCGATTGGAACATAAATTTTGCAAATTTAAAACGTACCAAAATAAAAATAAAAAAAAAATTAAAATATTTTTGAACTTTGACTTTTGTTCTACCATTTTGTACAAGCAAATAATAGCATAAATTTTATAGTTTTGTTAAGCATTTTTTGGTTTTGTCATGTTAGCTATATATATATAATATATATATATATATATATATATATATATATATATATAATATATATATATATATATATATATATATATATATATATATATATATATATATATATATTATATATATATATATATATATATATATATATATATATTATATATATATATATATATATATATATATATATATATATATATATATATATATATATATATAATATATATATATATATGATATGTGTGTGTGTGTGTGTGTGTGTATGTGTGTATGTGTGTGTGTGTGTGTGTGTGCATTTTGCTAAACTTGGTATTCTTTCTGATAGGCGCTGGTCACGCAACTTATGTAGTCCAATCTTCGAATTGAACCGTGTTTACCACCATCCATATAATCCCTCACATTAACACAACAGCCTTCTGCACTGCGCCAATTCATCTCTTTCTCCATTTTTACCCTCTCCTCGGGTCTCCAGACAAGCAGGTGCCTCAAATCTGGCATTCTCCGTACTTATCTGAATCATCACAACTGGTTTTTCTCTACTTATTCGATTATCGGGCACTCCAGTCTTCTCTTCTTACCTTCTCGTTATTCTATCTCCCGTTGTTAACCTTTTTTCAATCTCAGAAGTGGCATATCTGCTGCTTCTATCTTGCTCTTCTGAACTGTACCCAAGGTCCAACATTTTGACAGTATTTATATTGGCCGTTAATGGTTACATATCTCATCACATTCACCGGCACTTCTTTTTGTGTAAACCATTCTTTCAATATTTGCTTATTCATTACTTTACTTTTTCAGCAATCTTTTCATTCTCATTAAATGTTTCTACCAAATACTTAAATCTTAATATCTGCTTCAGTAGTGATTTATCTATTTATATAAGGTTTAAATATACATTCATCCATGCCATCAAGTCTTTCCAGTTTCGGACATCTCATTATTGAGCTGATTAATTCCTAAATTATTACAACTGTTAATTGGTTAATATTCATATCTCTGATCGTTCTAGAGATGAAAACTCAACGTTGGAATTATTGAACAATTGAAATGTTAACATACCTTTATATTCATTTTCCTGATAGTCAAGGTGATGAAAAATTAATGTTCAAGACATTATTATAACATACTACCTTCGTCTTACACTGTAAATTATTTTCTTTTCTTCCTATCATTTCATTCTATTTGGATTTCTATCAAACTCTTCAAATCTTCTGCAAGCATACCTCCCCCCCTTTCCAACACGTCTTCGGTGAGGAAACGTTTATGGCATTATTGACAAATTAATTACGTTAATATGGGGTCGTGCTTTATAATCACTCCTCAAAAGGGGGGGGAGAGGTTCCTCAGAAAGTAAA
>SEYY01018796.1:117500-130000 GCA_009176605.1 Armadillidium nasatum | reverse complement strand
ATTTTCTTATTTCATAATATTGGAAGAGATGCATAGCGAATATCATTGTACAATAAAGCATTTTTTAAATTTCTAATGGAGTTATCAGTAAAAATCATCCAATCTTCTGGTCATATATCTGATATTCCGTTTGAAGAAGTCCAGGGATGTTATTACAGAACACAAGTTCTTCACCTTGGGTGAAATATTATAAAAACTATTTTATATATTTTCATCTATAGTTTAGTTTTTATTTTATAATGCAGAAATTATATTAAATTCTCCGTCATAAGTTCATAAGGTTGTTTTTCACCAAATGTATTTTGCCATATTTTCAATATGATATCACTAACAAGCTGCCACTTCAGGCGCTGCCATCTTCAGGCATTTAACTTCAAACTTTTTCATCAGCTTCAGTAAAACCCGTATGGTTTTTTAAAGTATTTCAAAATGTAATTAATTTTATATTTTCTCGTAAAACAGAGTTCAAGTCAATTTCGTGGATCAGCTGAGGTATTTTGCTTTTACCTTAAACTTTTCTACCATAATCTTTCAAATAAATCTCCTACTTTACCTTTTCTGTTATTAAATATGAATATTTATTTATTAAGGAACTTCGAGAACCAACATTCTTCGAAACCAGTCGTAGTAAGTTTCCTAAATTATTTAACTGTAACGCTAATTTTGAACCTTCTCTTTTAGGTCAAAGCATTTAAATTTAAACTGAGCAAAATTCAGCTGTAGGTTTTCGTAATATTGAAGAGGTCGCTCTTTTATCCGATAAAGCTTCTGGCTGTAAACTGTTCTCTTTTTTACCCCGAAGGCTAGAAGGCATGTGCTTGTATGGAGAGGAAGATGTCTTAAATAATATTACTTTTGTTTCCAATAGCTGAACAGGTGTTGGAAAGAAAACTTTATTTAATAATGATTTGATTTATATATAACGTTCACTTCCACTGATACCACCTGCGCTACACAGACGGGAAAGCTGCTGCGGAAGAGCGTCAACTACGTCAATACGGTCATATGGAATACTGTCCCGAGGTTACCATAATTATGTAACCAACTTTCATTTTTAGCGATACATTTAGTTGTATTTAGATACTTTACAATTTTGGTTGGCAACCTTGTACAAATAATTGCAGTTGGTAGCTGGTACCTTTATTGACACACACTATAAATTTTTGAGTCTTGTCCTGCAATAGATATGCTTTCTTTTGTGTCAAAATGTTTTAAATATATAAATATACTAAAATACTTGATATTCCCATGCTAATATCCACGTCGTTGAGGAGTTCAGAAACTGGATTATTGTATGAAAGTGTAGAGTGTAAAAACCTAAAAAGTTATTCTCATATTCAAACTGTTGATATGGATTAGAATTAGAAAACTTCCGTAGCCTACTTTCCAATCTGAACTCTCATGACCGCCACTTTTAGTCAGTTCCCATACTTTGTGAACAGTACTAAACACCTCTCTGTTACTGAACCACTCCATTTTTTAGGTTTATTAAATTAAATTAACTTGAATGTTCATCAGCCTGCCATGAGATACCTTATTGAATGTCATACAGTTACAACCTAAATATATAGGCCTCTATATAAAATATTAACTTCATCTTACTGGAGCACACTGAGTAAACCTGCTCTTTAGTGTAAACCTTGGTAAAATCTTAGTGAAGGGGGACTGTTTTTTTTTTTTTTCTTCTTCTCAGTGTAATTACTAAAAGGAAATATGTTTGTTTGTTTTTTTGGTTAATCGATGAATGACATTATTTTGAAAGAAAAAATTTTTTTTAAATAATAAAAATAATTATGATGTCATAATATCGTTTGCCAAAATTATAAAACTCTCTGAATATTTTGACGAGGTTGCTATATTTTAAAATATGTTGAAGCTAAAAAAGGAAATAATAGTTAAAATTTATAATATATAATATATATATATATATATATATATATATATATATATATATATATATATATATATATATATATATATATATATATATATATATATATATATATATATATAGAGAGAGAGAGAGAGAGAGAGAGAGAGAGAGAGAGGACTATAAGTGAAAATTTTATCACCACTACTCACGGGTCGGGGGGTATGGGGCAGAGCCCCCCGTAGATAAATGTTCGTGTGCCATGCATTTGTAACTTGTATTATAATAATATGCATTATTGCAGTACAGCAATAAAATTGTAAATGCATGGCACACGATCAGTATATAAAATTGATATGTTTGATTTCTCTCATCCTTACAGTTGTGTTGGAAAATTCAGATGCATCTGTGTTTGATATTTTAGAATTTTTCCTGTATTATATAGAGGACCTAAATTTTTTAAGTTTGATATTAAAAGAGAAAAGGATACAGTAATCATGGGGAAATGTAAAAAAAAAATAAATAAATTATGAATCAATTATCTACAACCCTTAGCATTTCAAGAGCTTCTGATTTTGTCTAGATTTATCCCGCTTTATATATATATATATATATATATATTATATATATATATATATATATATATATATATATATATATATATATATATATATATATATATATATATATATATATATATATATATATATATATATATATATATATAAATATATATATATATTTTGGATACTGATTCACATTGTAATACTTTTCCTCTTCATGAAGCTGTTGTATCAGGTTACTTTGAAACAGTTAAATCATTAATAGAAAATGGCTATTGTGTTAATACAATGCATTATGATCGTGTTACCCCTCTACATATGGCATGCTTAAAAGGAAATATACAAATTGTGTGCTATTTTGATTAAAAAAGGAGCATGGGTATATTATATATATATATATATATATATATATATATATATATATATATTATATATATTATATATATATATATATATATATATATATATATATATTTATATATATATATATATTGTATTATTATTTTTGTCCAGTTGTCATTATGCTTCAGTTGTGTATTTAATAACTTTACCTTCAATTTTTATTTGGTTAGTTAGAATATTTTTGTTAAAGTTTCTTAAGCCTCTTAAGAAACTTTGTCCTGTGTTCATATTAAAGCAAATATTTTAGTATAATAAATTAAAAGTTAAATAGAAAATGTTTCAATATATTCACTTTTTTGCAGGTAAATGTCCAAAGTATAGATAATTCCACTCCTTTATGTGATGCTAGTGCTGGTGGTAATATAGAATGTGTCAAAATTTTACTAGAAGCTGGTGCTTGGGTGAATCCTCCATTACTTCTTTCGACACCATTGCATGAAGCAAGTTTAAGAGGTAGATCGTCAATAATCATTATTACTTAGAAGCAGGTACAACTTCTTTGATGTTAATTAAGTTGTTTAATCTACTGATTTAAGATGTAAGATATTACATGTACATTTAATTTTGAAAATTGGTCTCATTAATAGTAAAAATTAAAATTCACCCAAAACTTTTTCACCAGGTTTACTTTACAGAAAATTTTAATTTTGTTATCTTCTCTCATATTTTTATAAGTTAAATTAAGTATCAATGTGAAAATAAATATTTTAATATAGATTTATTTTTGTTCATTTGCTCTTTCAATACAAGTTAAAGCTTGAATGTTTGAAATGTTTTAAAAACTAATTTTTTTTTCAGCAGTTTTTTAAAATAACTTGAAGTAACTATGTTAATTTTTCTCATTTTCAAACATATTGCTTGTGTAACATCGTATATACATATTTGAGGGCATTGTTAAAATGTTTATCTGAATATAAATAGTAAATCATAATTTAAATAGGCAAATCCATTACTCCTTTTTCAAATAAAATCACAGGTTACATTTTTTTTTTTTGAAGTATTATATGGGATGGAAATTCAATAGGAATATAGCAACATAGGAAAATAGAGACAGTTAGAAGCCACAAGGGCCTATTGAGACTGTCCCAGTCCAAACAAATAATAACAATAACAATACTAATACATGCACAAAAGACTAGGTCTATCCCTAGGGATAGGTCTACACCAAGGGATGAATCTCTTGGGAAAAGAGTATAAAGAAGTAAAATTAGAAAAGTGAAGAATCACAAGAGGATTGCAGAAGCTTTTAAAGGCTTAGAGAATGAGGATGAATATGTAAAGTTTGTGTGTTAAAGTTTTTTTTTTTTTTGGTGTGTGTGTGTGTATTAAAGAGGAAGCACCAGAATGAATGTTAAATTGTCAGGTTAAAAGTTTACTTTAAAATTTGTTAATTTAGTACAAATGCAGAACATTAGATATTCCAAAGATCTCAAAATTCCCAACCTGTAGGTTTAATTTTTCAAAATTTGACACTTACTTTCAAAGACTTATGAGATGGAAACTGCTGATATTAGACGACATCAAGGGATTAAACTTTTCAATAATGGCATGCGAAGAATTTCTTTACCGAATATTTTAACTAAATTCGGCATTTTGAATTTAATAGTTTATCAAAATTCTAAAACCTAAGAAGGTGTGGTTTTTGACATTTTGTGGTCTGTAAACCTTACAACTGGAGTAACGACCATAGAAGGTTTAAAACTTTTGACAAAATTATTTTAATTTTAAGTATTCTTTTTCAGTTAAAGTGCCTAATATTTGATTTAGGTTTTTGTTATATAAAATTTATAAATTTAATGGTAACGAATATTAATTTTTCATATCCTGATATTCTACGATTAGAACTCGTATTTATATTTTCTCTTTAACAAGTAGTGAAGTACCAGGATTGTCCACGTAGCTTTCATACTTTTCTCAAATATGACTATAATAGTACTTTTTTTTTTTTTTAAACTATCATATTCTTATTTTTCATAACCGTATCTCTAGATACTAATACAACATTACAAGGACAGCTAAAGTTAAAAATGTGTATTAAGTAAAGGATTTGTTTCTACCTTTTCATTTTTGAGTGCCAGTCCTTCATATGCTTTGCTTGCCTCTACAGTTAATACCCCATTTTGTTTTCTGATAGTAATCTAACAATTATGAGTGAATCCCTCAGTGAACTTGTGTTTATCTCTTAAAATTTAACTCAAAAATACTACTTCATAAACATCAACTCTCAACATTCTTTTTCCTTTGAAAGTTTTGTCTTGGGTTCCGTTAACATTATAGAATCCTTGTTCTTAGCATATATTTTTGTCATTACATTTTAAAGGGGTTCAAGCTAAGTTTGTTCAATTTCCAAGAATTTTTTACCAAATTTATTTAATTTAGAGTTTCTCTAGCAATTTCGACTTTTACTGTCTCACCCACCCTTTAAGAAAATGCTGCTGCTTTTTTTTTTTTTTTTTTTTTTTTTTTTTTTTTTTTTTTTTTTTTTTTTGTATATCTGAGATTAAGTTGGTTTCGTTCACCTTCTGGATATGATCAAATCTATAAAGTTGAAGATATTTAAAACAGTTCAGTTCTCCAATAGCCTTGACTCAACCTTTAGTATGTTGCAGTGACTCACTTCCCCCACTTTACCTTGATTTTATTTAAGGTGTGTTCCATAATTTGGATTTTATGTATTCATGTTTGTTACACATGAGATTTAACTCGTGCAAGAGTCTAAAGAGGTGTAAAGCCCCCCCTCAGCAAACTATTATTATTATTATTATTTTTATTTTATTATAATTATTATTATTATTATTATTATTATTATTATTATTATTATTATTATTTTTATTTGCACATAATTTTCTGTTAAACTTGTAATTGCTAATTTTGTAATTCGGGAATTGAGTTCTCAGTTTTGCTTTTCAGGTAATGCTGAAATTGTTTCATTATTGATTAAAGCTGGGGCTGTTATCAATTCGAGTGATCTACATTACGGTACGCCCCTTCACGCAGTTTGCTCAATGAGAGAACCAAACGTTGAATGCATTAGGACTCTCTTAAAAGCAGGTGTAATATATATATATATATATATATATATATATATATATATATATATATATATATATATATATATATATATATATATATATATATATATATATATATATATATATATATATATATATATATATATATATATATATATATATATATATATATATATACTTTAGGATTATTTCCTCTTTTTGATAATTATTTTTATCAAAAATATAAAAATATTTATTATTTATTATTATTAATATTATTATCATCACTATTTTTTCATTATTAATATTATTATCATTATTATTATTAACAGGAGCGAAGGTAAATGCCATAAAAATTCACAAAACCCCTCTTCACCTTATTGCTTTAAATAGCCAGTGTGTAGAAGGAGCAAAGGTTCTTCTGTCCTATGGTGCAAATATTTATCAGAAAGATTTGTAAGTTTATTATATATTATATATATATATATATATATATATATATATATATATATATATATATATATATATATATATATATATATATATATATATATATATATATATATATATATATATATATATATATATATATATATATATATATATATTTGGTGTTATCTTTACTTACTAAATCAGAAGCGCACCCAGTTCTTTTAAAAGCTTTCGTCACATTCCACCAAGAACATCCTTGTGACTTTTTATATTGATGATCCTAATAGGAAGGAGTGGGAGCTTTAGATTTCTTTCCAGACTTCACAGAATCAAACATCCTCCCACCTAACTCGTCCATATTTACGAACTAGTGGGTACCATTGGCTATGGCAGTGAACAGGATTCTTGTTTATTATCTTCTCAGACTCCTTAAATGCTCTTCTTGCCCTTAAAGACTGTTCGACACGAATCCTTCATATCTGTCATTCAGAGTTATATGTCTCACATATGAGGCGAAAAAATTTAACCCTCTGCTATATCCCTTCTCTCCTCCCCCACACGTGATTGTCTCAGAAAATGAACGAGCCTATGAAACAGGTCACTACACTGCTACTCTCGTAGTAACTAGTGTGAGGTTCCTGGTCGAATTCGTGAAGGCAGAGTCGTCGCCTGCCGGGACGTTATCTTGATTAGTTTACAAGAAGGCCTTACAAATTGCTTGTATTGTTACCTTATAGAAAATGATAACCCACCTTTCTATCTATTTTATAATTTATAGTATCCTTTTTCGATTCACTATATCTTTGTTGAGTGTGTAGTGATGGGACGATTAACATTATTATTATAAATAGGCATATTTTTAATTTAATAGGCATATTTTTTCTCAATCGTTATCGTCATTGTAAATTTTCTACCGATTATTTTTGCGATTAATTTGCATATATTGACTTATAAATATCTCGGCTCCACCCTCTTCTATTGAGAGTGAAAGAATGTTTAGTTGTGGGGACCAAATATACTCCCAGGACAAAATCGAAATACCCTAGAAATTTGAGAATAAATCGTTTCTGCATCACAGTTTAAAAGCTCTAAATTTAAATATTTTGCATGTCTATCCATGTTCTCAAATTAAAATTTTTAAAATCAATGTACTGAAGATACTTTAGGGTGTCTCACTTGCTTTCGGCCACAGATGTACCCTTATAGATTCAAAGTATTAGTCATAAGTTTATAAAACTTGGTGTTTGAGAATCGTACTGACATCACAGCAAGTATTGGAAGTGATCACCATTAGCATCAGTTCATGCCTGTACACACTTTCCCATGTTACTTAAGGTTACTACCAAAGTCCCTTGGAAATAACCCGATCTTCAATGAATGGTTCAATTTCGTACATTTGATGTTGGACATGTGGTAAGTGGCGCGATCTCTCCTGATTCTACCCCGCTTCTCACACACCAAGGCTTATTCGTAGCAAAGTTTATTAACTTACGACCAGTACTTTGATATAAGTGCATACCTGAGGCCGAGAGGGAGTGAGACACCTTATATTATACTTTATGTTAAAGTTATATGTATTTACACATTTGAGTAAATAAAGAAAATACATTTTAATTCTTCCTTATTATATAAAATTGTTAAATTTATGAAAATAATGGAAATTTTTAAAATATACTTTATTAATTTCATCGTTATCGTCATTTTCAAGTTTACTTCAATCGTCAACGTCAAAAAATTCTTGATCGTCCCGTCACGAGTGTGAAGTCGTTACAGCCCTCTGACGTACATTTTTCTTATCGTATTATATAAGGTCTTATCAAGATCGCCATCCTTACATCTTAACGGAATCATCTCACTTATATATATATATATATATATATATATATATATATATATATATATATATATATATATATATATATATATATATATATATATATATATATATATATATATATATATATATATATATATATATATATATATATATATATATATATATATATATCATTTTGTGAGATTTAAATCTCTAACTCTGCACTCTTATTCCATTTTATGTAAGAGTTGCTCCTGACGTGGTTCTTCGACACAGTTGAGCTGTTTCTAGCGTGTAGTAGTAGCAGCTCTTCAATACCAATACCAAAAATAAAAAATAAAAACATTTTATTAATGTGCTTAATTTGTAAAATTTTGATTTATTTTACTTTAATTTTTAAGTTACATGTTTGTATGATATAGAGATGTAGAACCAGTGGTCAATCTGTTTGATAAATGTTGATGAGTCCGGATGCAAAAGTAAAACGAGGTGCCAGAACCGAAACCAGTACTGTAAATTTTATCTTTTAAGATCAATAAGACATGTTGTTCTCTGTAAAATTTATTTAAATTGAAGTATCTGTCCCTTTTGATAAAATTTATTTCAATTATTTACGATTTATTTTTAAATTTTTTTTTCAGAAATGGCAGGAAGCCTCGTCAACTTTGCGATCCAAATTCGGATTTGGCTCTATTTCTTCTCCTTTGTGAAACTCAACCCAAGTCTCTGAAATTGTGTTGTCGTCTCGCCATTATTAAACATTTAGGAGCTTCTTCTTTGAAGTGTTTAGCTTCACTTCCCATTCCTTCTCTCATTCTAAGATATTTAGAGTGAAAAATTTTAATATGTAAAAGAAAGAGTATTTATTTCTTAATTTTTTTTTTGTTTACTCATAAGAATTTAAGATTTTGCTATCTCAATTGGTTCCTAATTAGGTAGTTTTAGTCTCGCATTTCTTGTATTTTTAGATTATTTATTTGTAAAAATATTTAGAATTAGGGCATTGCCCATTTTTATTTCATTTTAAGGTGGTGTTAATGTTGAAATTTTATTTTACTTTTCATATTGAATTGGTATTTAAGAATTTACGTTCTTTAGTGCTGAAACATATATTATAATGGCTCTTTGCCAATTAAACCTTTTGTAGCGAAATATTTAATTCACATATGAAAGAAAGAGTTGATAAAATGAGTTTTATTTATGATACTTATATAGTAAATATTCTCCCGTAATACATTGACCTTTAGTCATGAACTCGGGTTATTTTGGGGGAGAAGAGTTAATAAAATAATTAATTTCATTTCTATTTTACCCGTTATTTAGTTTTGTCTTTATAAACCTAATGAAAATTCCTTACTGAATTGTTCCACAGATCACGTTCACTTAACCGCTCTGCATCTTAAGACATAATAAAATTCTATTAGAACAACTTCACAAATTCAAAGGAAATTTTCCAAGATCACGAATACTCTTTCCTATATTCCTTTTGACTTACAACACTTTTTTCAGATTAGAAATATTCTTTTATATTTTCTATTTTGCAACCAATATTCGAAATTAATTGTCTCATAAAATTTAGAACAATCTAACAATTTATTATACATACTATATATATATTTTTTTAAATTTATGATATACATCAAGTCATTGTATCAGTTAATGCCACATGAGCTTTAGAATTAAAATACTAGGAAAACATATCTATCTTTTCTGTCTGTTTTGTGGTGTTTAATAATTTCTAGATCAGTTTTTACTTTCTATCACTAATTGAACATTGCATAATATTGCATAATTAATATTGCATAAAATAATATGCTGTATGTTTAACTAGAACATAAATTATGTATGATTTTTGTGTTTACATCGATAAAGTTTGCTTTAAAACTATCGTTTTCAGTTACTCTTTCAAGAAATTTTCACCAAAACCGCCGCTGTGACATACAGTTGAGTAATCAGTTTGTGTGAATCGTAGGTAGTTGAGCTTTCCTGAAACCTCTCCTTCAATAATAGGACAAATTCCAGGAGTACGAACTTTTTAATGTATTTTTTTTTTTAAATTTTTAAATTGCTGTGTTTATCCTTAATTAAACATATTTTTCATTCCCGATTTTTTTCAGATTACCATTTGCTAATTTTTATTTTCAGTGTTTGTGTAATAAAATTAAAAAAGTAAAGAGTTCCCTTTTTTGTTGTCCATAACCAATAATAAATTGTTCTTACCTGAAATTTTAAAAAATAATTAAATTTATAACACTTATTTGCTTTGAAGTCTCTGAGGGAATTCTACCTAGTAATATACATGGAAAGATGTTTGTCAGGCCTTTACTAAGACTACATGCTGGTGTAACATCTCTACATCATTACTTTATTACTTGTTTAACATAGCCTCCTTCCTAACATTTAAAAAAAAATTTTTTTTTCCAGTCCTTAATCAAAAGTTACTCTAAGTGATTATTAAAATATAGTGAATTATATACTCTTGTTTTAAATATATAATTATTAGTTTAGTATATTTGAAGATTCAAAAAAAATAGTTTAATGTACAATTTTACTTTTATAAAAATAAATACTTGCTTTAAAATTTGTGCACATGATTATAAATTGAGTAATTGAATTATTTTTTTAATATTAGATGCTCGATTTTAACCTAAAAGACCTGTATCATTTAAATTGTAACAAAAATATGTGAAGTTTGTCAATATATATTTAACTTATTAACCATCGGTTTTTTTTCCTTCATAAGTGTTAATACTATTCTTAATCTAAATCTGAACAAAGTTTTTGCTAAGAATTTTCATTTGTTACACTCTGATATCATGATAATTTTTAAATTTTTATTTTTTACATATTACCACCTCGAATGGGCAGGGTCTACTTTTTTGGGGATGGGGCATTATTAAAAAAGGAAAAAACTACCTTTATAAATTGGCAATATAATTGTTCTTACCCCATCTTTTCGAGACTTATCCCTCTATCCAACACTTGTTAAACATCTCCAGAACCATCTTCACCCTCTTACCACCTTGTTTAATCATTGTCGCAGTACTATCCTCCCTCAGGACCTTTCCGTTCTCAGCCTCCTCATACTTCACCCGTAATAAGCCTCTTCTCCACAACCCCTCTTCGCATATCCTTAAACTACCTCATGAACTCTTAGAAGTATTCTAGCTATCTTTCATTTATTACTTCTGATGAAAGAACCTCCCCCAACAAACTTTTTATGTCTTACAGTTTCTTAAACTTCGTTACGAATTTGAAAGTCTAAAAATCTTTCCACCCCCCAACATATTTACATTCCACTCTTCTGATATTCTCATAACTGCGTTCTTGTATTTTGCTATCTCTTTTTCACAAATTTTGCCCTATATTGCCACTACATATTCTACCATTCTCTGCTCTGTTCTCCCTCTCAGCCATCTTTTCAACTTTTCATTTATATCTTCTATACTACTATTTTTACCTTCTCATTCCACCACAGAGTGAATCTTCTTCAGAACCCCTTCCTAAGATCCATCTGCATACCAGCTAGAGATTCCTCTGCTTATTTTGTCCTTTGCAGCTCCTAAGTGATGTCTCTCATTCTTCGAAGTTTCTGTCCTCGTCTGTATATATATATATATATATATATATATATATATATATATATATATATATATATATATATATATATATATATATATATATATATATATATATATATATATATATATATATATATATATATATATATATATATATATATATATATATATATATATATATATATATATATATATATATATATATTATATATATATATATATATATATATATATATATATATATATATATATATATATATATATATATATATATATATATATATATATATATATATATATATATATATATATATATATATATATATATATATATATATATATATATATATATATTTTTTTTTTTTTTTTTTTTTTTTTTTTTTTATACACATGGAAACAAAAAATTAGCTCCAAAATATATTTTAAAAAAAATTTCTTTACACTCTTGACGTTTGTTTACATCACGTGACTATTCTAGATTCGCTGCTTCGAAATTTAAAGACTGAAATCAAAGTTTGTAGAAATATATGGATGTGTTCCACGAAATAAGCGTGATGTCACTGTTTAAGCCAGTGGCAGCAAAAATATTTAGCAGAATCTTAGATACTTTTGGGACACTTCGCTGTAGCAATTGTCAACTGATCTGTGTAAACAGAGAAAATATATTTTAACATTAATTTAATAAGTCATTTAATTAATTTAAGTAATCAATATATTTAAGTAATATCATAAAGGCCATATGTAGGAATATAAGATAACGTATGAGTCAAACGAAATTATTTTAAAAAGACTTTGGCAGCAACCGTGATTAAAAACATTAATTGG
>SEYY01018796.1:107500-112500 GCA_009176605.1 Armadillidium nasatum | reverse complement strand
GAATGATTTTTTTCTTTAAGAAAACAAAAGTAGCTTTATTCAATTAAATATTTATTAGTATCTTTATGAGTTTGTGAAAAAGTTCACCCTCTCGTAAAGTCGTAGTGATAAAGAGTATTTCAAAGTTTGATGATTTCCATATTAATGGCACAAGCCTACAGCCATCCCGTTAATTCAGAATGCGAAATTGTAGACTTCTGCACTCTAGAGAATTACACATGAATACATATTATTAGATGCATAATTTTTTTTTAATATATAGATAAAGATCTAGATGGAAAAAGTCAGTCTACAATATAAACTTTCAAATTAAAAAGTGATATAACTTTTTCGAGTTTAGCTAACATGGCAAAACTAGTTCATTTTACTTATTTTGAATTAGTTATTATAGTTATCATTTTTATTATATGTATTTTTATTATAATTTTAAGATTTGAGAAACTAAGAGTAATAATCCTTTGCTAACAAAAAATAAAGAAGTCAAAAGAAGTATCTCTGGTTTAATATCTATCCCTACTTCCCATATGTGCCTTCATACAAATGTTTTTCCCCATTTCTGGAATTTCTTAGCTCTCTTACCCTTTTTCTAATCCTGATTGAATATGATAAGTCTTCGATTTCAACGCGGGTGATACGAGTGAAAAACTTGTAGTTTCTCTTTTGACCAGGCTCCCTATTGTAAGGGACATAACCTTAATAACTACCGAGAGAATTTCTGCATTTGAGGTGAATCTTGGACTAGCATCAACTGCCACGTGGTGCATGGAATGGGTCCGGGCACAGAGTTCCAACTTATCCGAGGCTACACGGAGATCTTGGGCCTGTCATGGGCGAATTTACAACTACTATTTGTGTATTATTAGTTTATTTGTTATCTCACTTGGGAAAATCTTTTAATATTTATGTCATTGTTGCAGTTTACCGTTGTTAAAATAGAGAAAGCACATGTTTTCTTATATTTTATTATAAATATTTAAGTTAAAAAAAAAAAACCTATTTAAAACCAATTCATTGATGCAGAAGGTATATATCCTAAAATTAAAATGACTAAACTTTTTAAATTTGAGAAAATAATATACTTTATTACGTGTTAGACTCCTATGAAATAGTGAAAGGCAAGACATTTTAAAGATTTTTTTTTAATAGTTTCTTTGGTATACTTTTTTCACAAAGGATATATATATATATATATATATATATATATATATATATATATATATATATATATATATATATATATATATATATATATATATATATATATATATATATATATATATATATATATATATATATATATATATACCAATAGAATATTATATATTACCCCTAGCAAAATGCTATGTGGCACCAGTAGGGGTTTCAAGCATTGGGTTACAATAAGAGCCGAGCTAACATAATGATTTTGAAAAAGAAAAGTCAAACTTGTTCTTTTTCTTTTTTTTTGGGGGGGGGGGGAGAAACAGTAATCCAATACGAAAATGCTTCGTACACCATCAATCAGTGATACTGTTGTCAGTAAGACTGAGTCTTGGATATATATATATATATATATATATATATATATATATATATATATATATATAATATATATATATATATATATATATATATATATATATATATATATATATATATATATATATATATATATATATATATATATATATATAATATATATATAATGAAACCGATATATTTCTAGTTATTTATAAATCTATATGGCGCTATACCCAAACGTCGACAGGAAAGTAATCAGGTCAAAACACTTTTGAAAAAAATGTGTCGATCACTTTTCTTTTCAATTTACGTTCGACGTTTTGGACACATGTGAAAAAAAATGTGTCGGCTGTTTGAAACATCGTATTTTTTTTTATTTCGATACAATTTCTAATTTTTTATAATAATAAATAAGTTGAATTTAGTTTTTTTAAAGTGTCGGCCCTTTGACCTGTCGACGATTTTAATCCCGGTTTCTATGTAAAAATGAGATGCATAACAGAGCTTCGTAAGCGGCCACCTTGACCTTCATAAAGTGACTAAATTTTACTCGCATGCGCGAAACGCTTAGCTTGTTTTTTCCCCCTCAAGAAGTCCGCGTATTAAAGGAAAGATATAAGCGGCAAGGCTGCAGCTTTCTTTTCAGTTACGATTTATACGTTTGGTGTGATTTTTCTGTTACTTAATTTTATTTTTTTAAGATCGACTTGCAATTCCATTGAAAAGGATCTCCTTAATACATTAATGCAGTCTGCCTCATTTTATGAAAATGTAATTAACAAATTTACAAAATAAGATTAAGAAGAATGGACTTTATTTTCCACTAATATGCAATAAATCCTAATCTTCATCAGTTATATATATATATATATATATATATATATATATATATATATATATATATATATATATATATATATATATATATATATATATATATATATATATATATATATATATATATATATATATATTATATATAATTATATAAAAATAAAAAAAAAAAATTGCTTTCATTCAGGAAGATGGAAAAAAAAACAAAAAAAACTTAAAAAAACTTATTAATTGATTTGTTATTTTTTATTTTTTTATATCTTTGTATTTTGAAATTTTTTGTTGTTGGGATGTAAAGATATTCCTTTGACCAGCTTTTCTGGAACTGTGATTTCCATACCCATAGTGGGTCTTCGAAAATTGGTATACAATTGTTTATTACTATTTTTAAATTAATTCAACAATGAATATTTTGTTTGATTGTTTATAACTCAAAATAGAACTCTGAATTTCTCACTATGAATTTCAAAGATTGTAAAAGACTCCTTGGACAAATATATAATTTGTGAACTGTTTTCCTAAACTTAATCTTCGTATAATTTGTTATAAGTTTACAGTTTCAATCATGGTGCTCAAATATTATTAAAATTAACTGTTAATTAATATTGTTAAAAATATTTTATCAGGAGTAGATTTTATTTTTACCTTTCCAGGAGAAATCGATATATATATATATATATATATATATATATATATATATATATATATATATATATATATATATATATATATATATATATATATATATATATATATATATATATATATATATATATATATATATATATATATATATATATATGATGACATCCGCATCCTCACTTGCAAAAATTATACATCCACATCCGCACTTGAAAATTCTATATCTGCATCCGCAAATGAGAAAATATGACATTCGATCCGTCACTATATATATATATATATATATATATATATATATATATATATATATATATATATATATATATATATATATATATATATATATATATATATATATATATATATATATGGGTTACCTTATAGGTCTTCTTTTCTTCTTCTGCAACTTCAACTAAGCCCTAAACAACTTGCTCTGTGAAAAGGTTGACCATGTAGTACATTCATTAGCCAGAATCAAAACAAATAACTTAGTGAATATTCCTTTTTCTTCATGTACCACATGATTAGCAGTTTACACTTTTCTGAAAGCTAATCTTGGTTTGTTTTCGGTTCATTTTTTTTTTAAATTAAATGATATGCAAGTCGCCTTGTAATCTACAAATTTATAGTGCAAACAGCTTGGCTATTATCTATCACTGAATTTTAATGGTGTGCTTGATTGTATTCTGTTCTATAGGTTTCCTTTAACCCTTCAACCCAGTTTCAGTCTAACACTTTATATTTTATCCTTGTCACGTAACAGTTTTCTGTATTCTTTTTCTTTTTGATAACCAAATAAAGTTCGATACCTGAAATAAAATTTATAGTTTCTCATATTTCGGATTTGTTAATCTTTGTCCTTAAAGTGTGGGAATTTTTAATGATGTTAAACTTGACGTATGTTTCAAGGTTTTTGAATGTGTGTCATTTGTTACTTTCTCCAAGCTCCCTTTCTTCGATTTTCATCTTCCACATTGCTTACTCATGCTTAGTCTTCTTTCAAAATGCTCCAGGTTAATTTCATGAAAACATTCCTCTTCCTTTCCATTCAGAGCGGTTCTATATTACTCTGAATATAATTTCTCTTTAAGGCATGCATCCTGAGGAGTTTCTAAAAGGGTTGATACTGTGGATTTTATTTTTGATCGTGTATTCTTCTTGAAAAGTATTTTTTTGATAACTATAATAAGAGGTATTATTCTTTTAAAAACAATGTGAAATGTAACATTCTCCTCTTTGATATCTTCAATTTACGTTTAAGGTATCTTGTTTAGCACGAGCATAACACAATGAACTTTTCCCACCACGCAATAGCGAAAATGTGACCTGAAAGTGTTTCAGAGTTAAGCATTGTAAAATTAAAAACTAACAAAAGAGAACACAGGTTAAAACTTGAACCGATTAAATGACCATGTTTTTCGATTTTGGCTCTCAGCCTTAAAATATCTTCTGTGCAATGCAATGGAAATATTTCTGTAAGAATCCCAAAAATTTCTGCAATCACTCCATTTAAGTAATCTACTTTATTAAATGCATATTTATCCTTCCTTCCTTTTCATTTCATTCTTAGTATAATGATTCCAGAAACGGAAAGCAAATAACAAATTAAACTCGGAATAATTTTTTTTTTTTAAATGACATTAAACTGATTAAAAAAAAAAATTTGTATACATCAATAGAAAAACGAAGTCCAATCTGAATTATACAGGACAAACATTTAATAAAATTAAAAGCGTCAATAACTATATTTATTTGCAATTTTATCTTAGTTTGCGGATTATTTTAACTAAATGGGAGAGTATCACATTTTGAACTTATTAAACATCATTTAATCATTTAATAAAATGCAACAATGCCAGTTACACTAATTAAATTAGTAGCTAAATAAATTTAATAATACACATACAAGAGAATATACAAAGTATTTTTAAAGTATATATATTATATATATATATATATATATATATATATATATATATATATATATATATATATATATATATATATATATATATATATATATA